>CM039596.1:12393868-12631844 GCA_022457205.1 Saccharum spontaneum | reverse complement strand
CTTTTAATAACAAACATTTTTTGAATAAAAGATAAAGAATATTAGAATTTCTAATTAACATGTGAAAAAATTATAACAACTTAACTAAGTTAAAAGATAAATATAGATTTACGATGTCAAAAAGCCAAGAGTTTATATAACTTAGGACTAGATTTCTACAAAATACAAATCACACTTGAAAAAAAAGATAAATACTAGAAATTCTAACAAGATGTCTTTACTAGAGCTTACATGTTAATCATCACAAGACTTGATAGAAAAACAAAAGATATATCCTAGAAATTCTCATAAAAATCATAAACATCTTACCATAAATTAGGTATAACCTAATACTCATTGATGATAATGATAGCTATTGGATCTATTCAATTTTCTAAATAATTATCCACTTCTGTTGTTGTGGAAAACAATATAAAACTAACCCATGAATCTAATTTATATTACCACATATGTCATTAACAAACATGATCTAAAGTAGACCTAAATTTTTATTTAATTACGAACATCCTCTTATTATGATCGATAATTTACATAACTCAATTTTCATCTCATTATTAGAAAAATTAAATACCTTCTCAAATGTACATCTAAATTATCAGCATCTCCTATTAAAAAAATGTTTAGATAACGAATAGAGCAAATATGTGTCTCTACATTACCTCACCTCTATCAATCTTAATATAGTAAGATTTGATTAAAGTAAATGTACATGTAATGCCATCATGCATGAGAAATAAAATACATATGTTATGTTTAATCACATAAAAGTTATTTCCTTATCAACTCATGTACAGATGATACTAACAAACTATTTAAAACACATAACATATACTTTATATAGATTATTACTTTAGATATATTTATGTATTTAACTAAAATATTTGATGTATATATTTATAGTATAACCATAACCATAAACATAATTCCTTGATAGGAAAATTTAATCATCTTGAGAAGTGTGGAGACCACTAGTGGCTATAATTCCTTTTAAGAATACTTAGAGTAAAAAGTCAATCACTACAAGGGATACTAAAATTCTCTTGAGGTTAGCACTGCTATCATGTCTGCGATCTCACTTCAAGCTCTATTATCTTAAGCAATATGGTGCAGGTTTCAAATAATGGCCTATGCTATTGTAGTTCTTAAGAATGTACTCTATGTCCTAAAATTCTTATTTCAATAATGTATAAAGAAGAGTTAACGAAAGAAACAATAAGCCATGAGAGTTTCATCTTAACTTAAATGAGAGAAAAATAAATCTGTAACAGTCAATAAGAATAAAATTTTAAAAAATCAAAATTTTGATACATGATGCAACAAGAGCTATCATGATTAATGGTAAGATTTCAAAGTAATTGCATATTTAAAATATATAGAGGTTCCATGCAAAGAAAAAGTATGAATATGGATAAAAATATATAGATTAGTTCCTTGAAAAAATAGTAATTAACAAGTTTATGATAACGAGATATAGACAACAGAGTAATTATTATGTCTATTATGTTCGAAAATAAATGAAAAGAAAAACAAACAATTTAATATGAGTAATTCATTATTAGTCAGTTGTACTCTGTCCATATATATACACTTAGATGTAATGTCTAGATACATAGAAAAACAATATTTCTAAAAAAGTCAAAATGTCTTATAATTTGAAATAAATGGATTGTGAAGCAATACCTAATACTTATATCTCATAAAATTCAAGCCCGTGCGAGAGCACGAGTTGATGCACTAGTCAATATGAATTCTGTGTAATAAAGCTACAGTGCTTGTGCAAACAAAACTCAACAACAAGGAAGAATACTCACTACAAGGTGCGCATTAACGTATGGCCGAGCAAAAATATTATATTAGAAAGAATTGTTTCCATTACAAGTGACACACAGCCATATAATAACTCAGCATGTAATATCCTCGTGCATGACAATAAGAATAAACAGTTGAAAGAAGTATAGTCTACTCCCAACAAAGGCGGTTGGTTTAGTTTCAAAATTTGTTCCAAAATAATTAATATTCTAAGTGGTATTAGGTCTCCCAACAAAGGCAGTTGGTTTAGTTTCAAAATTTGTTCCAAAATAATTAATATTCTAAGTGGAATTAGGTCTATTCGTAGTTTCTGGGCGCACTCTTCGTTAAATTTAACCCAATGGGCAATTCCAATTTACAAAGCATGTACATTAATTACCACCAAGAGTTTAGCGTTGGTACGTGGATTATTTGCTACATCACGCTTCCACCAGGTTCACGTTGAAAAATCAATTTTAAATGTTGTTGTAGACAATTTCATATGCGATGCCTTCTCATGTACATGTACGTCCAGTCATATGATAATTGGTACAGTGGAGAATAATATATTTCCATAGAGTAAATTACACCCGTGGTCCCTAAACTACTACATCATCTATCAAATCACTAAATATAAAATTGCACATTTAGATCCTTAAACTATTTAAGTACCCCAATTCAGTACGGCTGCGCAGCCACGACGGCTACATGGCCATGACGGTTGCTCACATGCGTGTCTGTGCAGCGGTGGCAGCCGCTCGCTTGTGCAGCCGCGTCCGTGGCTCGCGCTCTCGCCTCCCCCGCAGCAGTGGCAGCATTGATAGCAAGATGAAATCGCGTAGCATTTCTAATGAAGAAGATGTTTTTAAAAAATAGTTCCTCATGAAATCTGTTAATATTTGTG
The DNA here is from genome assembly GCA_022457205.1 of Saccharum spontaneum. Classification (NCBI taxonomy): domain Eukaryota; kingdom Viridiplantae; phylum Streptophyta; class Magnoliopsida; order Poales; family Poaceae; genus Saccharum; species Saccharum spontaneum. Next base: position 12,629,152 of record CM039596.1, on the reverse strand, counting down.
CAATTTATGTATCTAGGTAATTTTGCATATAACCCTACTAATATTTTATTTTCAAGCAAGCGAGTCTTTTCTCTACACGCGGGCCTGAATCCATACCCGTTTGTACAAATATGTGGCCCAAACAAAACTTAAAGACCGGAATGACACACTTTTTAAGTTTGGCGACCGTGATGACACACCTCACAAGTTGGGGGACCAACCATGAAGTTTACTCTTCAACATATTATTTCTAGCCTTAGAATATGTAACATGATGTCATCCACATCCAAACAGACCAAGACCCTTTCCATTCCTCAACATGGCATGCCATGGTGGAACGTTATCTGTGTAAGGACAAGCAGGGACGGGACGGGATGGCTCCAGGATTAGTGGTGTTTGGTTAGGAGGCCGCCAGGGGCGAGGACATCCCACATGAGATCGAATATTCCCGTGAGATGCGGGTTGCCCCCGTCCCCCGAAATTTGATGGACGGGAGTTGCCCGAGGTGGGACAAGCCCGCTTGCTGGCAAGGAAGAAGAGGTGCACTTACGGGAGGTTGACAAAGAAGAGGAGCGCCGGGGGCCCACCGTCGCACGAGCTCGGGGGGCGCCGCCACACATGACCTCGGGGGGCCGCCTCGTGCAAGCTCGGTGGGCCGCCACCGTGCACGAGATACGAGAAACCACCACGCACGAGCTCGGGAGGCCGCCACCGTGCAACCTCTGAGGAGCCTCCGCGTGTGAGCTCGTGGGGGCCGCATGAAGCAGGAGGCGTGGGGCGTGGCCGATCTCACCAGGAGTAGGTGCAGGCCATGGCACCGCGAGTTAGCTACGGTTGTGGAAAGAGATAAGGAGAGGATGAAGAAAAAGAAAAAATAAAAATTGCCAAATGGGCCCCACATGTTAGTAGCTGGTCCCACTTTTTATTTCTAAGACAAAACATTAAACGGGTTGATCCCATCCCTCCCCAACCGGAGAGAAAATAGGGTCACCGCATCCCAGAAACCAAAGACAAGACCATCCCACCCCTCCTTACCTCCCAACCAAATGCTACCTATATGTCTCATAATATCTCTACCAGTGGATCCTACCCAAGGGCACCACACATATATGTTGGCCATTGGCCCACCGTCTCAATTCCCCCTCCCTCCCTCCCTCCCTCTCTCTCTCTTCTCGCTCCAATATAGTGCAGCAGCCCAATATGTGTGACATACATACCCTCACGTTGGACTACTAGCCAATGCTGAACCACAAATGGATCAATTGTGGCATGCCACATAAGGGTGTATAATATGTAACGGCTCATTTAGAACTGGATGATAGCTCGTGACAAGTCTGGATGATAACTTATTATGGTTGGCTTAGTTTCTGAATTAAATTTAGTTGCTAATTCACCATTTGGTATTGCCTACGTTACAGTCCATGACAGATCCAATCAAACCTACAGATCTCAAGTTCTCTTAAAAAAGGAGGAAGTGTAATATAATGTCCAAATTTTAATTGCTTTAACAAAAAAATTGTGAATACCTGCCCTATGTGGAGTCTGCATGACTGCATATGCAGGATATTACTATACTAACATATGGAAGTATGACATTTTGTTTCTTTATATTATAGTTCGAAGGTCACCACCGTAGAACTAGATGTATAGTATGACATCTTGTTCCCACTACTAATATAGAAGAAAAACTGAAGTGATGCGGCTAGAAAACAAAATGCATAATTAAAGAAAAGTAATAAATGTATGGATTAACCTGTACCTGCTTCTTGAGCAGCAACCATGCATCTTCAATCCCAAGTTTGTCAATACGGTGGTAGGGCTCCTCTGCCTTCATCAAACGTGCCACTGTGTCATGCCTTGTGGTGACCAGCACACGGCTACCTTGAGCTAGCATGGCCTTGACAAAGGGAGTTCTAAGCACACCTTCCCATATATTGTAGTCCCACACATCATCCATTATTAATAAGGTTTTGTGTCCCTTCAAAGCTTCTATTAGAGTCTGTTCCAGCGCTACCTTTGAATTTCCACAAGCATGGTGGTTTCCACCAGCTTGGATAATAACTCTCATTAACATTTCAGTATTATTGAAGTCTTGGTTGACACTCAACCATATTTTCTTCGTGAACTCATGTTTTATGACTTCGCTGTTGAAGATCTTTTGAGCAAGGGTGGTTTTACCAATTCCACCAATTCCCACAATGGAGAAAATGATTATTTTGTTGGATTTGTCACTATCGGTTGGATACTTCTTTGTTAGCATCTCCACTAGATTTGCTGTGTCATCTTCTATCTTCTCACCAACCAAACCAGATTCGTCAAGCCCCCCTGACGTCTCACGGGTACCAGAAGGATATGATACCACGTTTCTTCCACGGTCCTCATAAGTACCAAGGTTCATGAAGTTGAATGATGCACCACGTGCCTTGATGTCATCTAGCTTCTTGTTAAGGTTCTTGATGCGGCTTCCAATGTCGTGGGCATGTAGGGGATTTCGTATGAAGAGAAGCAACAGGTTGAAGCATCCGGCATCATGCTTTGGGCCTCGCTCCATGGCCTTGAGCTGGCACAGGTCGAGGATGTCAGTGGCCTCATACATAGCATTCCTTAGCTCTATCACCCATGCTTGGACACTTTGGTCAGTGATGTTCCTCCTATCAGCATCAGCAAGGAAGTTCTTCAGATCCCGAAGCTTGATGTCCATGTTATCAATCTCACCGGACACCCCAAGCAACATAAACACCTCTTCTGCCGCCATCTGCATGAGTATGTTTTGGATGTAGGACGCCAAAGCATCTAGGACACCGGCCATGATTGAGAACTTCGGTTTTTGCTGTAACAAAATGAGAACAGATGTTAATTTTAACAGGGCATTTTAATTTTATACATCAAAGATTCAATCATCTTCCATCCATTCATGCAGCCATCGTGGCAGTACTGCTGACTTCTCGTTCGTTGATGATACAACTACATGACAGTGGCAACTATATGCGCAGATCTAGCTACGCATAAGAAGCTGCAGAAACGTAACAACTACATCACATTGGGCATTACATGCACAGATCTAGCACGCATAAGCAGCTGCAGAAACAATCCTGAGGCCGACGAGCTGAGCAATGTCCGGAAGCGGTGAGACAGTGCCAGTGTTGTTCGTTCTTGGTCGTGGAACAGGACCTATTGGTTAATGGTTAGACATTAATCAGTATGGAAATCGTTGACAAGACCCACCAGATGCTAGTGCTGGATTGTGCAGTGCCGGTGAGTGAAGAAAGAAGGAGCAGAAAGATGGATTTAGCTTCCGATGTGAGGTGTTCTTACCCGCAAGAATCGTGGTAGCTGGCTGTTGGCTTGTGTTGGCTGCTTGAGCTAGGAAGGAACAATGTTGATGATTCAGGGAAGACGATGGTGATTGTGGCATGTCATGTTGACAGTGGAAGGTGGGAAGGAAAGTGCGTCAGAGCTTTGATGGATTTGCGTGCGGCGTCGTCCTAGCTTATTAATTCCACAACGGAGCTTTGGATGCTAGAGTAGATCAATGCAACTTGGCAGCAAATGAAAGTCAACACAAAAGCAAGTTGAATTAAGTTATAACAATAATTTGATCGCCCATCTGGCTGTCAAGATGTATGCATCGGGTAGATTGCTTGGTGCTCTGCACTGACCTGCACCTGCCTCGGATTGCTGGAAGTTCACATGTGACTGCATCGGGTTGCTTTGACAAATGAACATTAAGTAGGGTGCCAATGCAAGAGTATATTATTCTACTTCTCTCCAGCCTGGTACTGGTAGGCACTATATTAATGCCTCAACCGCAAATACGGGAGCCCAGCTCCTCTCTCGGCCCAACACCAGCACGCAGCCCAGCCCCCTCCCTTGCTTCTCACGTGCGTAGCAAGCAGAAGATATGCCTCCGTCTTCATCTTCCTCGGTACCGCTCCCTTCTCTGCTTTTCCGTCCCCGCGCCATTGCTTTTCATTGTCAGCAGCAAGCGTCCAAGCGAAGCCAACTGCTCCCCCTCGGATGGCCTCACGTACGTCATCGCGGGCCACCCCTCTAGGCCGCGTCCCACGCCGTGATTCGTGGGTGAGCGTGCGCGGACACGCCTGCGACCGACGCCCCTTCTCGAATCTCCACGACCCGGCTCACCTGCTCGCGCCCCTGGATGCACGCCACGTGTGACGGCCGTCCCATCCATGGCCCGGACACCGGCGCAGCCCGCGAACCCACGCGTCGCGGCTATAAGAACCCTCGGCCGCACTAGCCCTCACCTCCTTCCCCAGCCAGCCGCCACAGCAACCCATTCTCCACCCATGAACTTGTAAGGCTGTGTCAGTTAGGTCCACAAACTACTAATTTGCATTTCCAAGCCATTTAAGTCGTTCCTCTGTATCAATTAGGCCCATACCTCTTCAGCAGCCCGATTAATCTGACGTGGCGACGCCAGTGTGGACTGGATTACCACGTGAGCCATTGTTTCAATTACCCCCTGTCTAATCTCACCCCTTTCTATCCGCACTCGCGTTCTTCCACGAGTTCGTCGCTGCGAGGCGGGAGTACGACCGGCGGCGATTCGGGCCAAGGAAGGGAGCCGCCGGCGAGTCGGGCCAAGGAAAGGAGCCGGTGGCGAGTCAGGCCAAGGGAGGGAGTTTGCTAGAAGGCGAGAGGACAGGCGCCGCCCGCACCGGCTTTCTGCTTCCATCTCACCCGCCGCCACCGCATCCACTCCCTGTCCGGCATGGCACAACAAGGAAGTGCGTCGGTCTCCAATCGACGTAGATCCAACCTTCCCCTCGTGATGTGCAGGGATTGTGGGAAGACTAGGGTCGTTGTTGACGGTCGTTAACGTACATTACAAACCAATAAATTTCCTTGCATGTATGCACAAATATCATAGAATAGGAGGTTATTACTGACAAATTTCATGATTTTTGGTGATTTATAATTTTCCAGGGTGTTATCCAGAAAGTCGACAAAAGGGACCTAGGAATTAAAATAATTCATGAAATTTCGCCGCAAGACATATATTAGAAGACTATAGAAGACACCAGAGCGAGCCGGGGCCCCAGCCCCTGCCAGGTGGGGCCAGGCGACCATAGGGGTGGTCGGGCGGCAACCCCCTCTACATCCTTCCATGAGTTTCTGGAGTATTCCTGCACCGCCTTTGAGGAGTCATCTAGGCCGTCCATTAAGTCAATTTGATTGAAGGGCTCACGTGCATCCCACCAGGGTATAAATAAAGAGCCAGACCCCCTTCGAGAAGAGAAGCCAGATCAAGAGCTAAAGAGCCAGAGTTCCAATTCCATATCTAGAGATCTAAGCTAGCAATCAAGAGTAGACTAGTTCATCTTTGGATTCATCTCAATTAGAAATAGAGAGATAGAGTAGAAGAGCAGAGTTCTGGAGGAGTTTCGGCCTGTCGGTGCTTCTCCGCTACTGTGTTCGTCAGGATCAAGTTCCTTCGCAGGGGGCTTGCTTCTGAGACTCTTTGGTAATCAACTTCTGATTCAAGTAAGCAATTTGTTCATATTGTTCTTCAAGTTTGTAACTCTTTTTAGTACTTTAATCTTGGTAGCACCTAGGTTGAAGTTGTTTTCGTAGTATAAGCGTGGTGCTTAGGCTAAGATTACTTGTGAATGCCCCCTGATTTGCTGGATAGTGGTAGCTCGTGAAGGTGACTTTATAGCTCCGTTGAATCCTCTATAGTCCACTTCCAGTTAATAGGTAAAAGTAGGCTTATGCATGCTGGTAGGGGAGAACTCTGATTTCATCCCTTATTGAAAATTATCGCCCATCGAATGAATGATTAAAAACATAGTTTATCGAGATTGGAATTAGATAGTCATTAGGAGTCTCCCTATTTTCACTATTATCTGAGCTTGATTGTGAATTGGGTTAAGTTTATAGATTCATTCATCGTCGCCAACCGTTCCTTTGGGTTCGATATTAAAACCGGGATTATCTTGGTGAAGTGCTACAACGGTATTATATCTGTGCGCTTGCGGATAGTTATCTTTTCTAGTGTGCATGTAATTTATACCAACAATCGTGCAATGAACGTTGACCAAGCCGTGAAGCCAAGGTGAAGTGTTCTTCTGTTGCCCGTACTACAAGGTCAGTAGATGATTACTCTTTGTATTTTGGTAGTTTTTGTGTGCGCGACACCTGATTTTCTTGATTTGGCTGCTGATTTAGTGTGATGGAAGCGGCTGCCCTTTTTTGTACTGGGAGGAAGATTATGAGAAGGTCCTAAAGGACATGGCGAGGGAAGGCTAGTTGAATGAAGGGGATTACAACAAGGTCGTACAGGTGTTTGGGGAATGGCATCAGGAAGCTGAATATCAAAGAGACATGACATCCATGGCACTGGGATTGGGCTCAAGACTTCCAGTGAGGCACAGATAGAGGAGATCCATGGAACTAGGACTATACTCAATAAGTCCAGTGATTTCCATTTGGAACGAGTTCTGCAACAAGTAGTTAGGATTCTCAGTGCTATCTGTGTTGTGTGTGTTTTCATTATGTTAGTTTTGTTGGCCATGCTTTTAGTTAGCCTGGTGAAGTGAAATATTTGTAGCAACAATGCTTGATGTGACTGAATGCATGTGAGCTATAGCTGAATGCTTTTGATGAATGAAAATGTTCAGTCTAGTTGGTTCAGATTGTATGCTATGATGAGTACATATCGCAATGATTGAAATTGACTGATGTAATTAAACATAGCTGAGCTAACAGTATATTGTTCATAAGGTTTCAACCATCTGAAGCTTTAGTTACAACCATATGTAACGTCAAAAAAAGCATAGCTGGCCTAAGAGTACAGGGTTCACAAGGTTACAGCCATTTCCAGAAGTAGTGTTACTGCTGAATTTTTCTAGCTAAAGCACTAGTTAATTGTAGTTACATAAAAGCATGAACATGAGACACTAAACAAAGTCAGGTCTTTTTAGGCTTCATGGATTTGGTTCCCTTGGATGGTCCATCAGATGCTTTGCCTCTCTTGGATCGTGAACGGCGCGTCGGGCCGGTACAGCACGGGCCGCGTGACGGGCTCCCGCCCCAGCTCCCACCCGGCGGTGCCCGCCGCCGCGCCGTTCACGATCAGCACGTCGCCCGTGGGCAGCAGCACCATGTCGCCCATCACCCTGGCCATCGGCATCTCCTCGATCGCCCACACCACCGGGTCCGGGTCCGTTGGCACAACGCGGGCGCAGGTCCGGTCGGCTGTAGGATCTAGGATCATAAATCACACGCACATGCACTGGCTAATCCTAACCGGATCGCTCAAATGTAAGTGTACTGACGAAAAACTGAAGAACACATGAACTGGGGAACTGTCACTTGACCATGACAGAGCTATTTTCCTCAGATTTGTTTGATCAGTACATGACGATTACAAAAGAGCTAAGCAGTTCCATAAGACAATGGCGGCTACTCGCCATTGGGCATTTGCCGGCCCACGGTCAGCTTGAAGACAAAGAACAAGGTGGCATGATCTCCAAGTTATGAAAGACCGACCTTGTCAGACTAGGAATGTTAGCTTCTGTAATAGAACTAGAACTCTTCTGTGCCTTGTCCTCTAGACTATACAAAGAGAGGCAGGAGCACACCCCCGTGTACGATCAATCATATATGAATTCATGGAGGCGGTGGCAGATCTAGTACACCCTCCATTCCCTCGGCCTCCCCCCAGCAGCGTCGACCTCGTCATCCCCGCCGGCAGCGTCAAACTCGTCATCCACACCAGCGGCGGCCCTGTTGGAGTACCCTTGCGCCCCCTCCCCATCCCTTGGCAAGCGCAGCACTAACAGTTGTGCCCTCCTATAACATCCCGGATTTTTGTGCAACCCAAAAATATGAACTTTTTAAAATTTTTCTTGCAATGTGTGTAACATGTAGTCGCTAGGTCAAACCTAAGACTAACTCTTTCCCTTCTCAGCCCAACTTCAAGAGACTAGGACTTCATAATTTCGTGCATCGCATATAATTTAGCTACATATTGAGTGTTTTGAGTTGGGTCTTGTTGGAGTTTATTGTTTGATTGTAGGAGTAATTAGCTAAGCTGTTGGATCTCCTTAACCCTTTGGCTAGTAGGCTGCACAAGCGTGCATGCTTATGTGCCTAATTGTCCGGTAACGTGAAGCACGTATAGAAGCAGCAGCACGTATCATCATTATGCATGCTCCTGTGCTTGGCTTCCTTAATTACGTGAGCCCCTCCACTTGAGCCCCGAGCCTCTCCAAAATAGGAGCACATGTGCACGACACAAGCCACCATGCAAAGGCACTATATACATGTATGCAGGTATTAATGCCTCAACCGCAAATACGGGAGCCCAGCTCCTCTCTCGGCCCAACACCAGCACGCAGCCCAGCCCCCTCCCGTGCGTAGCAAGCAGAAGATATGCCACCGGCTTCCTACGCGAGCGCTCCTAGGAACCACCGCCGCTCTTGCATGGCCAGGATGGCCCACAGGTCAGCTACAGGAGACCGCTCCCCTTGGATGCCTTCTCGTGCCCTGCTCCCATCACACCCACGCTGGCCTCGTCTGCAGGACCCACTCGCCAGCCGCAGGGGAGAAAGTGAAGCAGCGAACGCCGTCTACTTCCCGTCACACGACCGAAGACGCCTCCGTCTTCATCTTCCTCGGTACCACTCCCTTCTCGGCATGCGCACTTACCGCGGCAGCGATGCAACGCAACCCCAGAGCTCCCGCCACCGCTTAGCCCTTCACCCGCACGACGGGATGGAGGCGTTCGAAGCGGCGAAGCCACGTCAAGCCGCCTCGCCTTCACGCCATGGACGCCGCAGCCTCACCACCGCCTCGTCACCTTCGTCCGCGACGCCCTGGACCGCGAACTCGGCCACCCACTGCGCTACATCCCCACCTCCTCCACAACTTGGACGCAGACGCCAAGCACCAGGAGTACCGCAACCCTGCCTCGCCTTCTACTTCGGTCAGTACCGGAGGCCGAGACGGTGCCAGCCGCAGCAACACGACCGCGACCCGACCCGGCCTGGCATCGACGCCTTGTCGAGCAGCCTACGCCACCATGTCTGCCTGCACGCTGCCGGTGTTCCCAGCCACCCCAAGCCCTCAGATGAGCCGTCCAACCCTAAGCTCCCTCCTTTTTCCCAGCCATCGAGCCACTGCCCCGGTCGCTGCGGATGTGGACGAGCGTTTTTGCGCGCGCTCGCCCCGGCACCGGCACACACACGTTACCGCACGGGCACGCCTCGCAGACATGCCGCGCCTAGCTTTTGGAGCTATCGCAGTCGTGCGGCCATGCCTCTGCACGGCACCGCATGAGCCCTGGTGCATCACCGCACCACCACACCGATCAACGCAGGCCGAATCGGCACTCCCTTCGGCCCTGCGCACGGTACACAGACACTGACGACGAGCACGCATCGTCTCCACGCTGACGCTCTAGAAGCCCTCACCGCCGGCACGAACACGGCGGACCGGCGCTCGGCGGAGACGGCGAGTTTCCGCTGGCAAAGTTGCCGCGTCACCCTCCTCCTTTAAATGAACCTTACCATCCACATGGCACCACCGGCTTGTGCGGCCCGGCAGCGTCGCAACTCGCGTTCGCTCGCCATGGCCTCAACGCCGTCGCTGCTCACCAAAGCCTTGGCACATGCCCACGAGCACCTGGACAAGCACGAACCTCGGCCACCTGCGTACGGACCCACGGCTTTGCCACACCGGCCTTCCCATGAGCCCTACTGCCTGAGTCTCAGCCACGCAACTTGGCCCCTCCACGGCCAACGCTGAAGCCATAGTAGGAAAGGCCTCACCCTTCTTCACAGACTAACGGCCACCGCACACAAGCCCTTGCACAACCACAAGCTCCCGTCTGTGCCTTCTCTGCCACTGCTTCACCGGCCAAGTCACGACCTCGCCCTAGCCTTGAACCCGCACGGCGCTTCTTCGGCTCGCCGCGTCACTTGCAGCTGCCGTAGCCATGCTGCCACTAAATCCACGCTAGCGCACGAACCTACACCGCCGCCTCACCCACAGCCGGGTCGGCTTTTTGTCGAGCAGCTGACAGGCATGGTGCCCTGCTCCGTCGTTCCCTTCCTGCACTACAGAACCCAGCCATCCAGCCCGCTAGCACCCACAGCCCAGCTGGCCTTGGCCCAGCTCGGTCTCCCTCTCCTCCCTTGCTGTGGGCCAGCGTCAAGTGGATGGCCGCCTGAAGCCCAGCCGTGCTGGGCCGATCATAGGGAAAGCAGGCCCAGCCAAGTTCCTAGCCCTTTCATCTTTTTATCTGTTTTCAGAACAACCTTGTCATCTTCTAAGACCATAAATTCATCCTAGCTCCAAAAATTATGAAACCAGCTTCATAATTTTTATAAAAATCCTGTGCAGTTTTTGAGTCTAGTTGGGTTAGGTTTTGTGGCGGTCTTGATGCTTTTTGATTCTATTTCTTCGATTCCCGTCGACTGCTATGGCGAGTGGATCAAAGGAAGGCGAATCCTGTGTCTTCTCCCTCTCTTTTGGCTCTTTCGTGCTCGAGCCCCTTGTATGCTTGTACCTATTTTAGACCTTAGCCGAGGGGTTAGAGGTGTCCGGTGGATCCGAGTTCCGAGGCTGACAGTGGCATTCGTTGTGGCAGCGGGTAGCAGCAGAGTTACAGGAGCAGGGTCTGCTACTGGCGGCACATGGTCCACGCCCATCCCGGCTGCTGGCAACGTGCGGGAGAGCCCGGGCCTAGGGGCGGCGAGGCGGAACGTGATGACTGATAACGCGGCTGATTTAGTCGCACGTCATGATGCATATAACAAGGGTCACGAGAAGATCCATAACGGCCAGTGTCATGACTCACAATGGTCACCTCGCGTGCCGAGAAACTCGACGTTGAGCGCATGGGCTGGCCATGGTTTCCTCAGAATCTCGGAGTTGGCATGGATGACCTCCACCACCAGGGCGGTGTCAGCGTGCAGAGCTGCGTGTTCTAGGTGCGACGACTATGTGTTAGATTAGATTAGTTCTCGGTCCAACAATGCCTGCTTCATGTCGTACGTGCGTGCCAATGCCAACGGTATGCAGATGCAGCTTGGCACCGGCAACCATGACTACTCTGACCATGTTGAGTTTTGACGCTGAACACATTGTTCTTTTCATGTTTGGGGGCGGCCACCGCGACGTCCATCACACCATCTCCCAGCTCAGTCCAGTCGGCAGCCGCGAACCGCGCCATCCCGCAGCGCAGCCAAGAACGAAGCCACGAATGCAGAGATGCTCCCGCAGTTGTCTTCACATGCGAGAAGCCAAATACCCGGATGAAAACAGGTGTAGCCCTTCGATCTTGCTTGAACGGTGGGTATGGACCTCTACCTTCCTGTCTCCCTTTTCTGTATGTTTAGTTTAGTCAAGATGCCCGATTCTTATTTGTTTTGCTTCAACTTATATGAACTGTATCCGATTCTTATTTGTTCTGTCTCAACTTATAAGAATTTTACATATATGTTCCTTCCTAAAAGGACCACGTGACATTTGCTGATGAAAAAAACCAATGGGGATAACAAAATTATCGGCAGCTTGCTAACTTTGGTTTCTCTTGTAAAAAAATTAGACCAAATATAATGGCTGTTAAAGGGTCTGTAGTCTGCGGGCAGTAATCAGTTCTTTTTTTTTTTCAAATAACGAGTGCAGTGATCATGTGCAGCAACTTATGTCTTGTACTTGTACTTGTGGGAAGTAAAATTCGATCTCATAATCTACCCAAAGTCCTCGAGGCACAATAATTAATTGCTAAAATATCGGCTCTCTGCTTGTTTAGCAATGATGCAACTCAAGCAGTTTCATACTGCTAAAGGTTGGTTGAAAGTTGGAGTGCATATCTAATAAAGCACTCATTACCAAATGAAAAGGCATAATCTGTTTCAAGTCTTGGAGATGAATCATCTACTTATTTCAGACACACACACACACACACACACACACAAAGAGAGAGAGAGAGAGAGAGAGAGAGAGAGAGAGAGAGAGAGAGATTGGTTAAAATATTGTTTCTCTGCTTGTTATTTACCGGTGAAGAACAGATGATTCAACTCATGCAGTTTTTCACTGCTAAGGATTGGTTAAAACAATGACGCTGAAGCATCTCCTTATTTGGGTTCAGTGGCCGGGGTTTCTTGTGATCGCCAGATGTTTGCTGTGGGTGGAGGAAGAGAGGACTGGGCTCCTCTCTTTGTTCTTGCAAAGCAGAGCTCTCTAAGAACAATACGAGTTACGAAGTAGTAGTATTGTAGGCAGGGTTTGTGTGCTGGCTCTGCTCTACTTCAGCATCACCACCCGATGTATATCTTAACTAATCACATTACGTCAATTAATACGAATATATATATATAGTAGGCATGGAATGCATCCATCGGTGACTTGATGGTATTGGTTGTATTGATAAAGTTGTAATTATCTCAGCCATCATCATCAAGCAACTTATTGACAAAACAACATGTGGAGGAGTCCAGCGCCTAGCTGACCTTTCTACGAGGAAGACCGCATATGCATTATTGAGCTGACCTGGCAAGTCTCCTCTGCCATGGTCCGTCCACGGTATGGTAGGAATGGATATCACAAGCAAATACGTAGCAATGAAGGAACCCAATAATCGTTAGAAACTGTTGCTTTCCATCGGCAATTTATTTATTGTTATATTGGGAGAAGAAATTTCAACGTCCTTGAAAGGACATTGAAAAGAACACCGATGTGAAATCCTTTGGCAGCAAATAGGAACGCTTGCTTTACTGGTTGGTCGATGATAGCCCCATTTGATGACTGGGATGGCAAGACTAAGGGCTTATTTGATACACATGCCTAGTTACTGGTTGTGGCTAAAAAATTAGCCCAAATTAGCTATGGTTGGACAATAACTAGTTAAAGACTTGGCTAAAAAAATAGCTCACCTAATAGCCCTCCTATTTGACGCATTAGAGCTAATTTTGACTATTTTTATCTAGATACACTAATACAGAAAACTTTCTAGAGGCAGGTCCACATTAGCTCCTATATTAAAAAGGCCCTAATTCATATGCACGTGCCAGCTTGGACCACTGCATTTACTGATAACTGTATATGCCCTCCATCCCCATCGAGAGGGTGGGTCCCACATTGACACTCCTATCTTCTTCCCGATCTTGGAGAGTTCCTCGAATCCGGCCAAGCACGTGGGCATCATGCATGTTCGAGTGCCCCCGCTGCTACCACCTCCTATGGGCAACAGTGGCACCACTGTCGTCGCCCACCACGACTGACCTTAGATTATGTCATTGTTCCACACCCATCCACAACTTTATCTCATTGTTATTATGAGAGTTATGGGTGGATCTACGTTGATTCCTGGGTATTTCCAAGAATACCTAAATTTTTGGGTACATCTTTAAATATATAGGTACGTATATTCTTATGTATAATGTGTAATTGATTTAGACCCTGTTTTTCAACTGTAAAGGAGCCCACAACGGCATAAAAAATTCTGGCCTTGGGACTCAGCTGCTTTTCCACGTCAAACCAATGGGTTGATGCAATTGTATGCAGCCTAGATACTTTGTATATCACGTTGAATCAAATAACCAGACTGTTAACTTCATTGATTTTTATTAGTAGTCGTATTGCCAAATTGCCAAAGAAGAAAAGTAAAGACTGTGGATGCAAATGAACCAAACTGTTAACATCAATTGATTTTTTTTACTTTGTTTAATTAATAATTAATTAGTCAATTAGGTGCGGTGGTGCGGCACTGTCACCAAGTTGGCGAGAGGACAAAAATATCCTGAGAAGTTTTTATAGGAGAGGACCGGAAAAAAAAAACACAAACACTTGTGGTTATGATTTGTTGTGCCAGCTGGAATTCTCTCCTTTTGTCACTCTATGTACTACTCTCCTCCATTAAGCAAAGCACGGACCACAGAGAATTCATATAAATAATTTCATGAGCAGCTGGCATCGGCTCATTTCAGGCAAAAACTATCTTTTTATAGTTTTATACGCGCTTTGGCGATCAAATGGTCTTCATCATCTGGCTTCTGATCCTAATACGCAGCTTATTATCTTCGTGCTCTAGTAGTCCCAGCAGCAGTGACGTCCAGTGGCTCAAGGACCCGAAACAATCGCAGGGTGATCCAAACGGGGCACTCTCGTCGTGGAATTTCTCCAACAACAATGCAATGGAAGGCGAGGCTACACATATGCGAATTTATGGGTGTCAGCTGCTGGCCAGGCGGCGGTGACGAGCAAATCGCTCGTGTAATAGCTAGCATTCTACACTAAAATCCAGTCTGTTGATGTGAAACTAGATGATGGTGAAGTGATATCGTACAAACAACAATCTCTCCGATCCGCTCCCAATAGACATCTCTATGCAGATGCCGTACGTCAGAAATCTAAGCCTCTCGCACAACAGATTCTCAGGTGACTCGCAGACTGTACCTTTCCTCCGTATCGACAGAACTATTTCTTGATAATACAACTGCACCAGTGATATATGCAGCTCTCTAAAATACTAAAAAGATGCTTCTCGATCAGGTGAAATCCCAGAAGACATCTCTCGACGGCTGCCGTTCATCAAGTTCCTGGACCTCTCCAGCAACAGCAACTCCAGTGAAATCCCTCGCACCATCTCAAACCTGCCGTTCCTCACGATCCTCAACCTTCGGTACAATAGGCTTACCGGCAGCATACCGGAACAGATTGGCGACCTTGCTCTGTTGAAATCACTAGACCTTTCAGGTAACGAGCTGTCAGGCCCCATCGCGGCTTCTCTCCAGAGGTTCGCGGCTGAAGACTTCGCCGGCAATGACGGGCTCTGCGGGGTGCCACTGGACCGCCGGTGCAAGAAGCGATTCCACCTGCAGACCTCCAGCATCGGTGCTGCGGTGAGTTTCGTCGTTGGGTTCGTCGCAGCATTCTACTTCCCGCATTGGTTCTTCTTCTGTGGTGGTCTTCGCCCCTACCATGCATTCTACGCCTGGGATGTCCACCTGGCCTCTGCCTTCGGGCTGTGGTGATGCGGCGCCGGGCCGTCGGGGCGCTAGCCGATGGGGGAAAAGCGCCATCGGCCGCAGCCACAATTGGTGCTCGGCGTGCCACCTCGCCCAGTGGAGGGCCGCATCTCGGCACACCAACGCCTTGGCCGCTATCGACGGTCTCCGCCCCTGACGCCAACGGGTGGCAAGAGATTCTCCACTGGCAGGAGACACGTCTGGCGACCGCCTCGGTTGTACCAGCTCGCGAGGGTCATCAAGCAAGTCATCGACCACCGAGGTGCATCCCGGCCGATCTGCACGGAAAGTGCTTCAACTGCCTCTCATCCGCGCACCGGGTGGCCACCTGCAGGCTGCCCAGCGATGTCTGCGGTGCAGGGGCTTTCATCACATCGCGCGTAACTATAAGCAGCCAAGGCACGTGGGCGATCATGCTTCGAGCAGTCGTGCAATGGTTATTTCCGATGGGCCGGCGAACCTTGGTGGTTCGCACGGTCTTAGTGGAGCCACGGCAAGCACCACCGCCCCCACCACCGGTGGTCAATGTCGGTGAGGGTGGGGACGATGCAAGTGTCGGAGTCATCGCGGGAGGTTGGCAGGGTCCATCGATGAGTTGCACAGCAGGACGGGCATTGCCTAGCCGGACGGCATCGCGGCTGTAGCAGGTGTCGCCACTGACGGTAACGGTCGTTCGGCCGATGCCGCCCAAGCGCCGCCGGGCTCCATCGTGGGGGCACACACGCTGTGCCTCCCGGTGCACGACCCGCTTGTGGAGGCGATGTGTGTGGGCGATGGTCCTCCCGCTTTGGTCGTCTCCTTCGACCCCGTTGCTGGAGGAGCTCCTTGCCGCCGCATTCATCGTGAGCTGCTCTGTTGAGGCTGCCCCCCAGGGTTCGAAGAGCCGCCTCTGGTGGCGGCTGTCCTCTCGCCTCAGCCATTGGCGTAGGAGCTGGCGCAGCTCACACCTCCTCAGGTGGGTAATCCCGACGTCGAGTTTGGCGACGTGGCTGCCCCCTCGGGGTCCGCGCAGCCACCTCCCGTGGTGGCTGTCCCGTTGCCTCAGCTATCAGCGTAGGAGTTGGCGCTGCTCACGCCTCCTCGGGTGGGTCAACCTGACGTCGACAGTGGCGACGAGACGCCCACACTGTGCGAGGCCGCTTGGCGCCTCGCTCGATTTATGGATGAGGTGCGGATCGAGCGGGAGCCGCCTCTGATTGCCTCTCCACCACGATAGAGGGCGAGAGCCAGGAGGCCCCCGCCTGTCAGACGCAGGAGCACAGGGATTGCCGCCCAACCGTTGGCACACATAACGGCCTCCCAGCAGGGCGAGGTACTTCTCAAGCAGCGGTTGGGGATTACGTCGCCGGCCGCTACGGTTTCACCAGCGTCCAAGGGGATACTTGATGCCTTACGTTCTGGGACCTTATCGTCCAGCCAGGTGGAGGCCCTTGACGCGCTGTTTCCAGCGTTCAACGGGCGCGCGTGCGAGCTCTTCATGGAAGGACGCGGTGGTGTTCGCACGTTGGTTGTTCCTTTTATGTAATATCGAACCGGGGAGCAGTCCGCTAGGTTGGTCCGGATGTTAGACCACCTAGCGCGCTAGATGCGCGTTGTTTGTACTGAAAAGTTTGTGGGTGGTGTGCGTGTTGTATTTTACAACTCTTCTTCTTAATACAATGATACACAGCTCTCCTGCGTATTCGAGAAAAGAGCTTCTGCAGTTTCGGTAGATTACTGATCCTCTCCATGTCTATGTTTCTAATCACATCAAGAAGTACAACAGAAGTAAAGTTCTCTAAACAGTTTAGGTGCTCGATGTCATATATTTATAATTCCTTCAAAGCCCTTGCTTGGAAGGCAAGGCCAGGAGGCACGCACTTCAACCTGCACATACTGAGTTTAAACCTCTCCAAGGTAGGCATGGCATTCACATTTTTGTGCCAATCCCATTCCTCACATTCCACAAAGCCATCAAAAGTCAACTTATGCAATCTCGGAAATGCAACCTTTAGCTGATGGTTTGGTTGCACGAATTCATGTCCAACATGCTTGATAGCCGGGGCACGAACAATCTGTGGCTCCTCCATTGCTTGGGGAGGGGGGCGTGTCATCTTTGCTTGAGGGTCAAGCTTGGGGTGTGTGGCTGAGGCCGGTCTCAGTGAAAAGTTTCACCTCCTAGTTTCTATAAGACGTGACATTAAGAATAAAACAGAGTCTCTTAATGCACAGTTTCATAAACTAGCTTTAGCTTTTAATTCGTATACTGTGTTGTGATCAACTGTGGTATGCAAACTATGTAGCCTTTTGCAGTGTCAATTTCACACATGCATATACACAATTCAGCAACCACCAAACGCATATACAGACTTAAAGAACCAGCAGAACTCAGTCGCCAGAAACAAAGGGCTTTGCTGGTGAGTGCGACAACGCCCACGGCCCGGCAGTGGAAGTGCTGCTGAACGTCAAGTGCTAGCGAAGAAAAACAGGCAAGTGCTGAACGCCACCTGCGACAGCAAGCCGCTTCAGTAGGTGAATCGGAGAAAATACGCCGGATGGAGCAATGCGTCGAACACATGTGGTGAGAGCGGGGAAAGGGAAGGGTAGGATCAGAGGGAGGACTGGCCTGTTCCAAGCGCCGTGACAGTGGATGCCGGAAGCCATGTCAAGTTACCCACGGTCGTCGAAGTTGTAGAGCTTGCACCTGCGCCCGTACATGAAGATGCAGGACCGCTTGTAGGTGCCGATGAGGTACCGCGTCTCGTCCTCCATAACGGCCTGGCTCGCGGACGAAAGCTCCCACTGTGGTCGGGAGCAGCGGCCGCGGTGGTTAGGGGCGGCAGCGGCTCCGCAAGGCAGACCGATACGTGTGCCCGTACACGAAGATGACGTAGGACCGCTTGTAGGTGCCGATGAGGTACCGCGCCTCATCCTCCATGACGGCCTGGCTCGCGGCCGAAACCTCCTCGGCGTCCTCGGTGGTCGGGGGCGGTGGCCGCAGTGGTTGGGGGCGGCGGCACCGCCATGAGGCAGGCCATTATGCACGCCCGCAATCCAGCCGATAACTGGCTTGATGGTGACGAAGGACAAGAGCGAGGTCATGGCAGATTGGAAGGATTGGAGTTCGATGCGAGAATGATGGAGTCTGAGCAGGATGACTAGCGCGAGGAGGTTGGAAGAAGGGACGAAGGCGCACCAGACGCAGAACTGGCCGCTAGGCACGGACAAGCTCTTCCCTTCTTGTTGCGCGGTCCTGCAGAGAGAAATAAGAGAGAGAGGGAAACGGATTTGTAGGGGTGGCTCATTTGTAAGGGCGGCTGGCCAAACTGCCCCTACAAACCCTTTGGAGCCCCCTGCAAACGTTTTGTGCAGTAGTGGTAATAGTTAAGTTGGGCCCACGGGCAGTGGGAAGAGTGGTAAACAGTGATGTGAAGAAGAGCAGGCGCTGGCTTTATGAACAAGCCTTATTATAAGTTGTTATTTTTAATTCCACTACTTAGTCGTTAAGGTAATAGTTATGTTGGGCCCACGGGCAGTGGGAGGAGAGGAGAGGGTAAATAAACTGGTATACATGTGATCCTGTGAACTCTGTGAAAGACAAGACTATTCTGAATCGGAACAGAAAAGGGTTTGGGGTTCTCCTCCTGATATCGCTATCCCGTGCTTTCTGTGTGCGCTCACATCACATTTTTTATGTTCTGTTGCTACTATATGGTGCGTCTGTTACCAGGACGCTGTGTGTAGCTGCAATCTCCGCCGCGAGCAGATGTCCAAATTAAAGCCCATGAACTAAAGCAACTGTTGTGCAGAACTGAAATAGCTCAAACTCCAGGTCTAGCAAAACGTAAACGTACAGATTAACTGGAACAGAGGAAGTCCTGTTATTGACCATCAGTTGACGTACAAAACAGGGTGACAAATCACTCTGTCGCAGCTTCTACATATATAGTATATTCGTCTCTGTTCTCTGGCGTGATTCGTTGAACAAAGTGTCAAAAGGCTCAAAAGCTGCTTCAACGCAGTGCTTGTACAAGAACATGACCATCAAGATCCATATTCACATTAGGCTCTTGGCATACCATTTTGTTGCTGCCGTGCAGTCAATCGATTGATCCGCCACCATGTACAAGCGAGCCCTTCTGCTTTAGTCCATTGATCCGAAGGTGCCGCTACCCTTGCGGCCTCCCTGCAGTGCAGGCACGCTCGACGCAACCAGGGACACAAGTGAGCATAGGCCTGCCACCTGCACGGATTGCCCAAACATGTTCGTTATACTAGAAGAAATAGCATGCAGGTTGCGATGAGCGAATCAAGTGCGGGTGTAGCCGTATGTCGAGCGAGAGATACTATCAGGATACAGGGTAAACTTACCGGAAGCATAGGCAGAGGGGCAGACGTTTGTCCGCGCATGTGCCTCGTTCTACCAGCCACTCATCTTCAACGGGACATGTTTCAGAGTATCGAAACCTCCTGCGTTGGCTGCGTGCTGCACAAGATATATAGATTGGAATTGACACGATGGAACCAATAAAACAGACCAAGCCAAACACGGTATCTGAAAATAAAAATGTATTGGATGAAGCACCGGAAATATTAATTTACCTTGAGCAATGGCAGAGCGGCTGATGTTTGTCTCCAAGCGGAAAGGATCTCTTGTGTAGAGCACATACCACTTCCTTGGACAGCCTTTATCATCTGCATAGGCTTTGACTTGCTGGATGTGGTTCAACTTGTCCCACTCAGGACTAGGTTTCCCTGCTGCTATGTATGTAAGCAGCGATAAGGAACAATCTAGCAGCAAATGCCTTGGGTTCACATCCTGCAGATACCTGGGGACTGTTTCCATGACATAATCCTCCAGATTGAGTCTCTGTAGTGCAGGCATGCCCTCCAGTACCTTCATCTTTGGGCACTTGACGACAACGAGCTTCTGCAGTTTCGGTAGATTACTGATCCTCACCAGGTCTGTGTTTCGAAACACGTCGAGGTGGACAACAGAAGTGAAGTTCTCCAAGGAGCTTAGGTTCTTCACATCATATATGTATAATCCCTTCAAAGCCTGTGCATAGAAGGCAAGGCCAGGAGGCATGTGGCTCAATTTGCACAACTTGAGTTGAAGCGTCTCCAAGATAGGCATGGCTTTCACTTGTTCCTCCCACTCCCACTCCTCCCATTCGACCATTTTCTCAAAAGTCAGCCTCTGCAATCTGGGAAACACAACCCCTACCTGATTGTTTGGCTGTAGGAATTCAAGCCCAACACGCTTGATCACTGGAGCTCTTCTAATCTGTAGGTGCTCCAAGCAGGGGAGCTGACTCAAGCCACTAGGAAGCTCTGTGCAGCAGGGCAAGTGATCCATCGTAAGAATCCTCAAGCTCCCTAGGGGCATAACTGCTGTCGGCATCATCCACCTTGGGAGTCGCTGACCAAAATACCATTGGATGTCGATGTTTTCTAAGCATGGTGGAGGGCAAAGCTCATCAAAAACCTCCTCGATTCGTCTCTGCTCTTCTACAGAGATCCCTCCTTCTACATTTACCAACAACTCACAATTTTGAAGTCTACTCGTGCAAATCATGCTCAGTAATCTTAGACGATTCTTTTCACCAAGCCTGGCCTGTTTAGCAAATGAGGCAGAAGCTACATTTTCCAAGAAATGTATACTAACGTTCATTAGCTGAGAGAGAGGCCCCAGTTCTTCCAAACTACACCGATCACCAATCATGTGTGCTGGAAACCCATACAAATTCGTCAAACAAGTTGAACCACAAAAACCCTTTGGTATAGTATTTATACTTGTCCTTCTGATGTCAAGTTGCCTCAAGTGTTGCAGCATTCCAATGCTACTAGGAAGCTTAACTAAACTCTTGCAGCCCAAAAGGCTAATATACTGCAAGAATTTCAACTTGCCAATGTTCTCTGGCAGCACAGATGTCTCACTGTTTTCTATTGACAAATGCCTCAGGTGTTTCAGTTGATACAATGATTCACCTAATTCATCAAAATTTACAGATTCCATATATAGTGTCCGGAGACTTGAAAAAGAAAGCAATGAATCACCTGGCTTAATCTTTATATGACCAACTGAAATCAGTGTTCTCAGTGATTTTTGTGTTTGTAGAGAACACCACTCAAAATCATGTGGTTTTGACCCTTCCTTTTCAATGGACAATCTAATAAACTTTTCTGATTTAAGTTTATCAGAAATATAAATGTCACTGTTATGACATACAAGTGCTTCATCTCTAGTGACGTATTGAGCAAATGACCGAACAATATCATGCATGCTGCAAACTAATTGATCAACATATTTCACATCGGGCTCAATCAGGTTCCTCTGTATTAACTCGTCAAAGTACTCTCTTCCTTTCTCTTCTAAGTCGCATGAGTTTCCATGAACAAATCCTTCGCTAATCCACAACCCAATAATGTCATTTCTATAGAAAACTTTGCTCCGTGGGAGGATGCAGTAGTATAGAAAGCATGGTTTCAAATTTGGATGCAGATCCTCATAGCTAAGGTATATTGCATTATTTAGCTCGTCAGGCATTTGAGATACTGACCAAATAGAATCATGCAGAACCTTTTCCCAGTCGCCTTGCCTAGTTGTTTTCTGTCGTAGGAGACCTCCAATCACTTTGACAGCAAGCGGTAAACAATCACATTTTGCGATAATCTCCATCCCAATTTTCTTTAATATTTCGACTTGGGGCTCATCATTTATATTTACCACAACCTGCAAACATTTCAGACCAATTAGAAATCACAAGTGTGGTGAATGTCTAAGATGCCCTGTTAATCCAAAGCACATAAAAAACAAACTGCATTTTAGTAAAACGAAACGTCAGAAAACATGCAAATGCGTACGTAGTCATTGTTTGCTACGTCATCAGTGCTACTGTGCGCTGCATATTCGAAGCTTCTACAACGGTAGCTTGTCTCCGGCTGATTGCCAAGACGTCCACAAAACACACGCACTCAAACCCTACTTCTATAAGCACCTCCGAAGGACTGAGCCGGTAAATCATGAGATCCACGACGTTGTCACCTACCGCTGAAAGTATAGCGCCGTTAAATCATGAAATAAATTCAGGAAAATGTGAGCACCCATGGCAAGTTAAGGACTTCAACCCGGGTGGGCAGGTTCCACTGAAAGGAACCCAACCAGCTAATATATGATCAGTTCGCAGATGTATAAGTTTTTGCTATACACATAAAGATGTATTGTGTCTTGTTACATAATAAAAACAATGTATCGAGGAGAAAAGCTAAAATATCTTATATATTGAAATGGAGGGTGTACATTAAATAAAAAGATCATTGTTTTCTTTGTAAGGTGACATATATATATAAAACTTCAATTTAGACTCTGAACCAAACGTGACCGGAACAATTTTTTTAATATTATAAGAGAACACTAAACTCAAACCCACAAGTTTGTTTCTTTAGGATGCGTACAATAAACCGCTAAAAGCACTAGTGGCGTGTAATTGTGGTTAATAATAACATTTGAAATTAAGTTTGTCTAGAGAATGACTAAGTGTTTTAAGGCCAATCACACTCGAGTTTTCTGATCCTTGGTTCTAAATGGATGGCCTACATCAAATCTCCCTCTCCCTATCTTATCTTCTTTTACATGGCCCACACCAGCCCACGGTTACATCAGATCTGCATGTTGCCATCCATCATGACCTAACTCTAAAATCCATCTGATGTGTCTCCTCCGTCCTCCCCACCATCTTCTTCATCTCTAGCCAGGCTCCCCCGCCACGACCACCTCACACCGGGTTCCAGCTGTGGCTGGCCGCCTTGGCCGTGGCCTACGATCGCCGTCACACTAAACTGGCTTCATCGAGCTATCTCCATGATTCCCCCACACTCCCGCCCACAAACCTCCTTCACCAACTGCCTCCCTGGCAATGCCAGTGCCACCTCTCCGACACCTCCTCTGCCACCACTACCACGTCGGCAACCTTCTCTATCAATACCTCTAGGCTAGTTTCAAATAAAAATACTTCTAGGCCCAATAGATTAAACCGATGAACCCTAACCCTGCACCCTAATCATGCCTGTGTTGGGGTAGAAGGCCATTGTGGCATCTTTGGATTGGACCAAAAAAATCCGAGTCAAAGAAAGATTCAAATCACTATAGTTAAGTTTAGATTTCCTCTCGAACATTGGTTGAGGAATATATATATCCTACACATCACGACATGGTTCGTGCTACCAAAATCATTCTATGGTGCCTCATCATTCGTGCTAGCACAATCAATCTATCATGCCATATCATTCATGCTACAAAAATCAATATATGGTGCCTTATCATTCATGTTACCAGAATCTAACTATGGAAAAATATCAAATATCGCTCCAAGGCTACAACCATTATAGCACCAAGAAACTGATGTTTCTGGAAATTAAATCCTATCATAATCACAAGCATTGATGCGGTGCGTAATAATATTTCATGGTAATTTTCCAGCACATATGCTTAGAGCCTTTTGTAGGGATGAAAGTGGTATGGATAATCTTCCGCTCCGATCTGCTCTGAATCCGAATTTTAAGGATATGGAGAAGTGTTTTTAATATCCATGTGGATACGGATAATCCGAATCCAATGATATGAAGATGCGGTGTAGGATATGGTATTAGCGAAATCTGGCGGATATGGATTATTGATCATTCAAGTACTTATTAGGTTATTATTTAACCATTATTAACTGGAGACCTCAACATATATAACATCCACTTAAATTTACATGTGATGATTTAAGAAAAACAGAAATTCTAGAAATGCTCTCAAAAATAAAAAAGCATCTAGCCCCGTACCATTACATTTTAATTATCATTAACAACAATTGCCATCGCTTATATTCTATTTTCTAAATGACTACCACTAATCATCATTAATAATAATAGCTATCAGATCTATTCCATTTTCATAAAGTACTACTACATCTCCCATTATAACGATAGTCTAAATTAACATAGTAAATCTTCAAGTAAATTACACAACGCCATTATTATTTAAATAACATAAAGTAACTCACCTATTTTCTCATAAATTACCCAATATGCCATTAAAAAGTAATATAAATTAATACTCTAATTTTTAATTTAAATTACCCACCTCTAATGTTATTAAGAATAACATAAAATCAAAATCCAATTCTATATTATATATGTCTAGCTTTGTAAAAATATCACACAATATTTCTACAATGTTTCAGTGTGTGTTATTATATGAACCATACATGTATATGCATGAAGCATTGATAATGTTGATTTCAAAACAAAATACATAGCTGAAGTCTCGGTTTTATACAAACACATGAGTCAATCATATGCATAAAAAGGTCTGAGGCAAAGGTGAAAAAGATCTGTAAGAATATAAATTAGTTGGTCACCAATGTTTAGCAAGAGTGGACGAAGGTGAGAAAGTATCTGTAAGAATATTTTAATAGAAATAAGAATGCAAACACATGCAAGAGTATTTACTGGTGTCTAAATCCGAAAAACATAAATGTAAATGGGGAAGTAGATAAATAATTGTTAATAGAGGCTATCATGAAAGAATAAAGAAAAAAGTATATGTGAAATTATGTTACAATATGAATGAACACTGTAGATATAATTTCAACTAACATTTACCTAACACACAAAGAAGTGGGGTGCAAAGTGCACCACAAAAAATTGTGGGAAAAGTATATGGAATAATTTATAACTAAGGAATATCTCAGTGACATATAGTAATATAGATAATGAAGTAACATCAGTAGAGCATTCGAAGTTGAACTTTTATTATTCAGTTTTTATTGGTGTCCTAAAAACTTTATGCATAAATTTCTATTTTTATTTATCCATCAAAATTGCTGGCCCGTATGAAGGGTTGATAGCCTAGTTTTATTACTATTTGAACACAAAGAGAGCCATATATGTTTGAGGAAGATAAGGCGCAACAAATACTAAGTCACACATCTAGAAATGATACTGTAATAAACTGACAAATTACTTTTACCTTAGTTTGTAAAAATAAATTTGATAGACAAGTCACCATTTGATATTGGTTTCATTTCTTTATTAGGCTTTGGAGGTTCGAAGTTTTCCGTACAACTAATGATAATTACTCTCTTATGTGTAGTACAAAGTACTTTTTGCATTAAAAATTTCATAATTTGATATATAAAATTTGCAAGAACCCCATACTGTAGAGTCCGCTTATGCTTGGTAATATTAGTAATACATGGATGTCCCTGTATCTTCCCAAAGCTAGCTCGAAAACACGATATTTGTAACAGGGGAAAGAAACTCTACAGAAGAAGGTGAGTGACATCCTAATTAAGGGCCTATTTGGAATGTAGAAATTCACAAGAACCGTACATGAATTTCATAGAAAATCAGTTCCATTTTACAGAAAAACACAGAAACATGAAAAATTCCCATGTTCCAAACATGGACTAATATAAGAGTGCATCAATGATAAAGTAATGCACTATTTAAGCATGATTACTTAAAAAAACTAAAAATGAAATATTATGCACATATTAATTTTTACGGACCTGTTTCTTTAGTAGCAACCAAGCATCTTCAGGCTCAAGTTTTCTGATATGGTGGTAGGGCTCCTCTGCCATCATCCCTCGTGCGACCACGTTATGTCTCGTGGTGACGAGAACACGGCTACCATTATCAGCTGCTGCAACATTGACCAAGGGAGTTCGAAGC
Source organism: Saccharum spontaneum (assembly GCA_022457205.1). Lineage (NCBI taxonomy): Eukaryota > Viridiplantae > Streptophyta > Magnoliopsida > Poales > Poaceae > Saccharum > Saccharum spontaneum. Next base: position 12,603,473 of record CM039596.1, on the reverse strand, counting down.
ACATCCTCCCATGCACGGTACTCCCAAACATCATCCATTATGATTAAGGTCTTATGTCCCATCAAGGCTTGTGTGAGGATTCGCTCCAATGTTGCCTTTGTGTCTCCCGCAACATGGTAGTCTCCTCCAGCTTCAGTAATAGCTCTCCTCAATATATCAAGCTCATTAAAATCTTGGTTGACACTCAACCATATTTTCTTCGAGAACTCTTGTTGTACAATGTCATTCTTGAAGATCTTTCTAGCGAGGGTTGTTTTTCCAATCCCACCAACTCCGACAATGGCGAATACCATAATCTTGTTGTACAATCGGTGGGTTTGATCCTTCTTTGTGAGCAGCTCCACTAGATTTTGTGTGTCCTCTTCTATCATCTCACCAACCAAACCTGTCTCATCGAGTCCCCATGATGTCTCATGGGTACCAAGACTATATGATACCTTCTTTCTTCCACGGTCCTCGTAAGTACCAAGGTTGATGAAGTTCAATGATTCACTACGAGCCTTGATGCCATCTAGCTTCTTGTTAAGGTTCTTGATGCGGCTTCCGATGTTGTGGGCATGTAGGGGATTCCGTATGCAGAAGAGCAATGGGTTGAGGCATCCTGCATCAATCCTTGGGCCTCGCTCCATGGCCTTGAGCTGGCACAGGTCGAGGATGTCGGTGGCATCGTACATGGCATTCCTTAGCTCTCTCACAAATGCTTGGACACTTTGGTCGGTGATGTTTCTCCTATCAGCATCAGCAAGGAAGTTCTTGAGATCCCGAAGCTTGATGCCCATGTTATCAATCTCACCGGACACTCCGAGCAACATATGCACCTCTTCCTTTGCCATCTCTGTCAGCATGTTTTGGATGTATGACGCCAAAGCATCTAGGACACCCGCCATGATTGAGAACTTTGGTTTTTGCTGTAACAAAATCAGTACAAATGTCATTTTTTTTTGAGGAATCAGAACAAAATCACGTGAATTCCAACAGGGCATTTAAATTTCGTACAACAAAGATATGAGGCATCTGCGATCTATACATGCATCCATCAAGGCACTACTACTAACTTCTCATTCATTGATACAACTACATGACAGTAGGCATTATATGCGCAGATCTAGCTATGCACCAGTAGCTGCAGAAACGTAACGGTTAAGGAAACGAACCTGAGGCCGAGGAGCTGAGCTATGGCCAGAAGCGAGGAGGCAGTGCCAGTGTTTTTCAGCCTTGGTCGTGGAACAGGATCTACTGGTTTATGGTCAGGCAAGAATCGTCATGAAGGGAGGATTCTGGCGACCTGACCAACCAGATGCTACTGCTGGATTGTGGCGTGATGAAGGCAGGAGTAGCGAGATGGATTTAGGTTCGGATGTGAGGTTGTTGCCCGCAAGAATCGCAGTAGCTGCTCGGTGGCTTGTGTTGGCTGTATAAGCTAGTAAGGAAATGGTGATGACTCAGGGAAGAAGATGGTGGTCGGAGTAGGTCGTGGTGACAGTACAAGGTGGGAGGAAAGTGCGTGACAGCTTCAATCGACTTGCATGCGGCGTCCTAGTTTATTCCAAACCGGAGCCTTGGGTCTTGTTTGGATACCTAAATTCACCTCAAATTCCATTAGAAAAAAGAAAATTCTCCATCACATCAAAATATCGGCACATATATGGAGTATTAAATGTAGATGAAATCAAAAATTAATTATACAATTTTGTTCTACTTTGCGAGACGAATATTTTAAACCTAATTAATCAATGTTTGGACAATTATTACCAAATAAAAACAAAATTGCTACAGTGTGATGTGATGTTTACTATATAAATTTGACCTCCTAAATTTGGCATCTAAACATAACATGGCCTTGGATGCGGCGTCCTAGTTTATTCCACGAGACAATGCATTGGGCCGGGTGAAGAAAGCGTGGAGGCACCGCAAGATCCTTTCTCGTCGCACGAGATGACAAGCCAGGACTCACTGAGGAGGGGAGGTAGGATAAAGAAATCAATGCAACTTTGCAGTGGACATGGCATGGAGCCTGAGGCTAACTAGGACTATCCGTACTTATGGACCTCTATATTTATCTTTTAAAAGAAATATTTTATCCTAGTCATCACAAAATATACAGTTTTCTCGCATCCATCCATCCTCTATATCATCCTCTATCCACTGTGGGGTCCACTTATCACTTTATCTAAATATATCTATGTGACGTCTTGTTATGAAGAATTTATTGTCACGAATTTAATGGTGTAATCGGAATTTAATTCGGTGTTTTGATTTGTGAGTTATAACATTTTTTATATGGAAAAAAGATTAGACACGCTTTCCAACGCACACAGTCTTCCCTGCACGTGCTCTCTCCGCGTGCTGCGGCCTTCTGGGTTGTTTAGATGGTGAAAAAGTTTGGGTTCGGCTACTGTAGCACTTTTTTGTTTTATTTGGCAATTTATGTCCAATCATAGACTAATTAGACTCAAAAGATTTGTCTCGTGATTTACAACTAAACTGTGTAATTAGTTTTTTCTTTCGTCTACATTTCGTACTCCATGCATGTGCCGCAAGATTCGATGTGACGGGTACTGTGCAAACTTTTTTGGGTTGTAGGGGCAACTAAACAGGCCCTCTGTCTGTCGCGCGCGTCAGGTGCTACCGCGCTATATATGGAGGATGCGGAACGGTTGCGAATGATTTAGAGTACCCCGGTGCAGACTCTTTTTACTCTACATCGATACTCTATATGGCTACAGTATCATTTACCGTTCTCCACTGCAGACGATCTAAAGGTAGCTAGACGGGATTTTCGGTTAGGACTTGTTTAGATACCAAAATTCATCCTTAAATTCTACTATGCAAAAAGAAGATTCCCTATCATATCAAAATACCGGCATATGCATAGAGTAATAAATGTAGATGAAATAAAAAATTAATTGCACAGTTTTGTTATACTTTGCGAGACGAACATTTTGAGCCTAATTAATCAAGATTTGGACAATTATTACCATAAAAAACAAAAATGCTACGGTGCTCAGGGGTGACACTGTGCAAACTTGGCCACCCCCGATTCCAGCATCTAAACGAGGCCTTACAAAATGCTGGAGCTGGCAATGGCAATTCATTTCCTTGCAATCACAAGTGTAGACGGACGCTCGTTTTTCCCTTGCAATTTATTTCCACTTTGGAGCCTCATTAGCTAGCAAACGATGTCAACACAAAAGCAAGTTGAATTAAGTTATAACAATAATTTGATCGCCCATCTGGTTGTCTAGATGTATGCACCGGGTCCAGATACCATGTGACTGCATCGGTTGCGGATACCATGCCAATTGGGAACGTTTGGGTGAAGTGTATCATATGGTCACCGGGCTGCACAACATGGCACGACTATAATTTGGATCCAAATGATGATTGTGCAATTGAACATTTTATGCATTTCATTTAACAACAACTCCAGCGAGGCCCTTACTTGAGCCTCCATAGATAAATATGGGTGCACAGGCCAACACTGTGTTCAAGCAGGGCTCCTACTCGAGCCCCAAAATTTAGGTGGGCACCCAAATCCCCCTTCGGCACCCATTCCTAGGGCTCACCCCCTGGCCCCCAGGAGGAGGAAGAAGACAGAGAGAATGACATGCGGGTCCTGTTTGCCAGTCTCTACTAGAATGAATTTGAGGGCGTCTCAAATTTAGGTGCTACTGCTGGAGTAGAAGTAGAAAAATTAGGCCAATAAAAGTAGACGGAGGACCCAAATCAAAAATAGGTGCCCTGATTTGGGCACTCCTACTGGATATGCTCCTGCCGTTTTCTATTTTCTTATTTTTTAATAAAAATATATTATAAGAATCATCAGCTTTGGTGGTGGAATCAGCTGCTTGGGATTATTCCAAAATGGTCACGACAAATCTGACTCAGCGCATTTGTTGGATGAAGGTGACCGCTATCTTGACAAGGCGAGGCTCTAGTCTTGGTCAATGTCTACCTTTTTTTTGTAAACTAAATGTAATGATGTACGACGTTTGGCCAACTTATGCCAAGTTAGCGAGCATATAAAACTTAGAAGGATAAAGAAAGGGGCATATAATACTTTGTGTCCGCATCTAACACTGGAAGCTAGCACCATGCTATTCATATGTGCCAAGGAGTTGTTGCCATACGTGCCACCTCACCATCAAGTTTTTAATACAATTGATCACTGTATACAAGGAGAGCTGTTTCGTCACCGGTAAATTATTATTATTATTTTACCTGCCATCCCGGAGGCCTGCATTTGTATTTTTGCGACAAGTTATTTTGCTGCAGAATTATTGATGGAGAATGGGTTAATCATTTAATTCAAGCAAATATTTTGTGCCGAGATACTTTGTATCACGCCAATAGGACAAATGGCCAAGCCGTTATAACTTGAGTTATTTTAGTAGTGGTTGTAGAAGTGGACCTCTGCATACAGTATATCCTTAAGTATATATATCTTTATAGGATAGAATTAATTAAGTTCCATTTCTGTCTTATAGAATTGTTTCATGTCCAATCAACCCATTGTCCTATATTTAAATAGTTCACATGGGACAATTAAATTTGTCTTCAGCAGCAAGTCCATTCCAATGCTTGCATGGCATGAGTAGTTCAGGGATTTTTGTCGTCGATTTTGATCAGCTATTGGTTTTGTCCCAGCTCATCTCTGAACTGGGACTCTGGTGCATTTTCCGTGTACTTTTCGCCCATGTACGTGAAATCAAACGTCTAGTTTGATTTTATATCGGTAGAGGTATCAACTTCTCTCTCTCTCTTATGGAGGAAATAAGTAGATGTTTGAGTCGTGAGAGTGAGACGATGGAAATCAGCAACGGATGACACATAGAATGGTCATGTGGGTCCCGCGGTTTGCTAGCGTGGAGGGCAGGCCGCTAGCGTGCAATAGATAGAGAGATAGAGGCAGCTCGGCACCTCGGCGGCAGTGCGAGCTAGAGGAAAGCCAGAGCGGTGACCGAAAGTGGTATGGATGCGTGCCTGATTCACCTGTGATCCATCTGCAGATGGTGAGAACGATCTCATCGGTCTTCAAATCTGTCGAGAGCGGCATCACCGGAGCCCAGGGCTTGACGACGAGACCGTAAGCGATGTCCGATGACGCCGGAACGCACAGAGGAGTCCGGTCCCTGTCCCTGACATACATGAGCCTGGGTACGAACGGGTTCTTGGCCACTGCTCCTAGCCGGTGTTCGTGCGAATGCGATTAGGCTGTCAAGTACGGCCGCAGTTCAGGACCATCCAAACCGTAGAAACTAAATTTTAGTTCAGTTTAACTAGTTGCTAGGCTCTCTTTGTAGCCAGCACACGACTAAACTTTAGTTTGACTAACAAATAGTCTAGGTGACCCAAACAGGTGGCTATTAGTCTGCAAGCAGTAATAATTTTTTGCAGTAATCAAGTGAAACGACTTTTGTCTTCTAATGAAAAGTTTAATTCTTCTCACGTACCACACGACACAGTAATGCTAAAATATTGATTCTCTGCTTGTCGTTTACCGGTGAGGCAGGCGATGCAACTCGTGCAGTTTCATACTGCTAATGGTTGGTTGAAAGTTGGAGCGCATACGAATCTAATAAAGCACTCGTTACGAAATCAAACGACATAAGCTGTTTGAAATAGTGGAGCTGAAACATCTCATTATTTGAGAGAGAGAGAGAGAGATAGTATGCACCTCAGATCAGTGGCCAGGGTTTCCTGTGATCGCCAGATGTGTTTGCTGTGGTTGGAGGAACAGAGGACCTGGGTTCTCTCTTTGTTGTAGTACTATTGTAGTCAGGGTTTGTGTGCTGGGCTGCAGGCTCTGCTCTACTCTACTTGAGCACCACCATCCATCGGTGACTTGGTGGTTGGTTGTATTGATAAGGTTGTAATTATCTCAGCCATCATCATCAACCAACTTGACAAAACAACATGAGGAGAGGACTCCAGTGCCAACCTGACCTTTCTATGAGGAAGACGGCACCTGCATTATTGACCTGACCTGGCAAGTCTCTGCCGTGGTCCGTCCACGGTATGGCTGTTGCTTTTCATCGGCAATTCATTTGTTGTGATATAGCCATATAGGGAGAAGAAATTTCAACGGCCTTGAAATTAAGGACATTGAAAAGAACACCGATGTGAAGTCCTTTGGTAGAAAATTGGAACGCTTGCTTTAATGGTTGGTCGATGATAGCCCCATTTGATGACTGGGATGACAAGACTAAGGGCATATTTCACACACATGCCTACTTACTAGCTATGGCTAAAAAATTAGCCCAAATTATCTGCAGGTGAACAATAACTAGTTAAAGACCTGACTTAAAAAAATAGCTCACCTAATAGCCCTCTTGAGCTAATTTGGACTATTTTTAGCTAGATACACTACTACACAAAACTTTCTAAAGGCGGGTCCCACATTAGCTCCTATATTAAAAAGGCCCTAATTCATATGCACGTGTCAGCTTGGACCTGTGCATTTACTGATAACTGTAGACCGTCTAGACACATGCCCTCCATCCCCATCTAGAGGGTGGGTCCCACATTGACACTCTTATCTTCTTCCGAATCTTGTAGGCGTCTCTCCTTCACCTCACAACACCCGGCTTCCTCGAATCTGCCCAACCACACGGCCATCATGTTTGAGTGGCCCCGCATGTGTCTAAAGATTCGATGTGACGGAGAATCTGAAAAATTTTGCAAAATTTTTTGGAAACTAAACAGGGCTTGTTCCCAGTTGAGTCAAACTGCTGAACATATAGGGCTAATCTGAGCCATCATCAGTCAGTGAAAAGTGGATGAAAAGTTACTGTATCACTTTTCGTTTTTATTTGACAAATATTATCCGACCATGAAGTAATTAGGCTCAAAAGATTCGTCACGCAAATTACAGATAAACTATGCAATTAGTTATTTCTTTTATCTACATTTAGTGCTCCATGCATGCGTCTAAAGATTTGATGTGATGAGTGGAAGAGAAAATATTTTGGGTTTGCATGGAAAGTGAACGGGGCCTGACGACCTGGCAAGTCTCCTCTGCCGTCGTGCGTCCATGCTCCACAGTAGGGTAATATAACAATGGATGTCGCAATCAGCTGGTAATAAAGGACACCAATAATCGTCGATTTCTTTGCTGGTATATGGAAATTACGACGTTTTCAACACAGGAGATTGATTGAAAAAGAACAGCGACGGTAGATGTGAAGTCCGTTGGCAGCAAACAGGAAGACTTGCTGTATGGGCGATGGCCGGTCGATGATGGCCCCCATTTGATGACTGGGATGAGAACACTAATTCGTATGCTAGCTTGGGTACAGGAACTGGAGGATCATCAAGAAAGCAGAGTGAACCAAAATCTGAAAACAGAGCAAGTTTAGTTTTGTACTAATACAAGCAGAAAGTACAGATACAGATTAACAAAAATGCCCAAAATACATATATTCACAACTAGCCCTCGACGTTTCCTCTTGTAGCTTATGTTTGGCTGCTCAGAATAATCTCCGTATATGCTGAATACACTGCTGCTTCGGTTCACTGCTCTGACGGGGAAGCGATGTGGTCGGCTTCACGGCAGTGCAGGCACGCTTCATCAAGCCAGCGAGCCAAGTGAAGGTAGACGTTGCAGCTGCACATGTTGATAAAATACATTACACGGGATTAAATGGTAAACAAGTTGCCATGTTCGATGGATTAATCAGGTGTCTAGAAGGTGTAAGCATGCACAATTACTGAAACACAGCCAAGCAATCAATCGCGTGTAGCCGAAATTTTTACCTGAAGCGTACGCAGAGGGGCACACGTTTTTCTGCATATCGTCCTACCGGCCACTCGTCTTCAATGGGACATACTTCGGAGTAAGCAAGCCACGTGCGGCGGCGGCGTGCTGCAGAAGACGAATTGAATTGGATGAAGGAAACTAAGGAAACAGAGTACCAGAAAATAAAATACGTTGGCAGAATGGTGTGTTAATTTACCTTGGGCAATAGCAGAGCGACTGATATTTGTCTCAAAGTGGAAAGGATCCCTTGAGTAGAGCACATACCACTTTCTTGGACTGCCTTTATCATCTGCATAGGCTTTGACTTGCTGGACGTCGCTCAACTTGTGCCACACTGGACTAGATTTCCCTGCTGCTATGCATGTGAGCAGCGAAAAGGAACAATCTAGCAGCAAATGCCTTGGGTTTACATGCTGTAGGTATCCAGGTAGTGTTTCCATGCTATAGTCCTGTAGAATGAGACTCTGTAGTGAAGGCATGCCCTCCAATACCTTCAACTTTGGGCACTTGACGATGACAAGCTTCTGTAGTTTCGGTAGATTAATGATCATCTCCAGGTCAGTGTTACTAAACAACTCGAGGTGGATAACAGAAGCAAAGTTCTCCAAAGACCTTAGGTTCTTGACATCATGTATTATTAAATCCTTCAAGGCCCTTGCGTGGAAGGCAAGGCCAGGTGGCATGCTCCTCAGCTTGCACATTTTAAGTACAAACACCTCCAAAATAGGCATGCCTTTGACTTGTTCCTCCCACATCCATTCCTCCCATTCAACCATTCCCTGAAACTTTATCTCCTGCAATCTGGAAAACGCAACCCTTCCATGATTGTTTGGTTGTAGGAATTCAATCCCAACACACTTGATAGCTGGGGCATGAATGATCTGCAGGAGTTCCAAGAACGGGAGCTGACTTGTGCCACTAGGAAGCTCTGTGCAGCAGGGCAAGTCATGCATTTCTAGAATCCTCAAGCTCCAAAGGACTGTAACTGCTGCTGTCGGCAGTGGCGGAGCCAGCTTTTACTCAAGACTAGGGCCTCTAGAAGCTAAAATATTGTACGGTACACATGATTAGATGAAAAAAAATACCTACTGTCTAGTGACTCAGTGAGTTGGTGCATTCGCATCTTCCATCACCTCGTCTGCTCCTCAAGCTCTGCATATAAACAAGATCAAAATATAAATGAAAACGTCATAAAAAAGATTAATTGTTGAACATACATTTATAATCTGAATGTAGCATACCATTATAACGAGTTGTACTAAGTAATTTCTTCAAACGAGACTTCAATTCTTGAAAATGTTGTAAGATATCATCATCTCGTATGCTTGCAAATACATCTCGCTTAATATAACAAACCATCCGATGATTCAACCATTCGTCACCCATCTAATTTGACAAGTCAGTCTCTTCTTCGTGGAGATTATGTAAATCCATCGTCCATATTTCTAATTTCAAATCAATCGAATCGAAATATTGAAACTGAAAATAAATTGAGTAAAGAAACTAACCAGGCAAGGGCCGTCTGGAGCTCGAGGGTAGGGGCGGCCGGCGCCGTGCCCTGCTGTGGTGCTGCCTGCGCGGTAGGGGCTGATGGAGTGACGGGCGGGAGCAGGATGCCGGGAGCACCGCGGGAGGGATGGGCGGCGGGCCGGCGGCCGGCTGGGTGGCTCCGGCAGGTGGTAGCTAGCTCCTTGCCTCCCCTGACCCCTCCTTGGTCCACCCCTGCTCGGCGGCTCGGTGCTCGCGAGTCGCGACCTCGCCTCCTCCGTGCGGCCGCGCGCTCGTGCGTGCGATGCAGGGGGAGGGAGACCAACACGCCGACGCCTGAGTGAGGCCTGAAGCCTGACTGCCTGAGTGCCCTAGCTTTCCTCTTGGGCCTTTGATATTGGGCTGAAAAAATACATGGGGTATGTGGTGTTAGTGGGCCGACGACTAGGGCCTGGGCCGCAGATCCGCCCCTGGCTGTCGGCACCATCCAACTTGGGAGTCGCTGACCAAAATACCCTCCTATGTGAAGGGTTTCTATGCAAGGCGGAGGACAAAGCACATCATAAATCTCCTTGATTCGTCTCTGTTCTTTCTCTGAGATACCTTCTTCCTCTTGTACCAACAAGCCATCATCTCCAAGACTAATATTGCAACCCAGTGACAGATACTTTAGGCATTTCTTTTCACCAAGTTTTGCCTTTCTAGCGTATGAGGGAGAAGCTACATTCTCCAATAAACTGATATAAAGTTCAGTTAGTTGGGACAGGTTCCCAAGTTCCTCCAAACTACAGTGATCACAGTCCATGTGGGCTGGAAAACCATATAATTTCCTCAAAGAAGTTAGACCACAAAAATCCCTCGGTATAACTCTTATATTTGTCTTTGCAAGTCTAAGAAACCTCAAGTCTTGTAGCATTCCAATGCTACCGGGAAGCTTAGCCAACCTCTGACAACGATGAAGGCTAATGTACTGCAAGAATTTCAACTTGCCAATGTTTTCTGGTAACCTAGATGTATTACTGTTTTCTATCGCCAAATACCTCAAATGTTTCAGTTCATACAGGGATTCGGCTATTGCATCTAAATTTACACTGTCCAAATATAGTGTTCGAAGACTTGAAAAAGAAAGAAATGAATCACGTGGTTGAATCTTTATATTGCCAACTGAAATCAATGTTCTCAGTGATATTTGCGTTTGTAGAGAACACCACTCCAAATCATGTGGTTCTGATCCTTTGCTTTCCAGAGATAATCGAATAAACTTTTGTGATTTAAGTTTTTCAATAACAATTTTACTATTGCGGATGCGATCATACCAGCACTAAAGCACCGGATCCCATCAGAACTCCGAAGTTAAGCGTGCTTGGGCGAGAGTAGTACTAGGATGGGTGACCTCCTGGGAAGTCCTCGTGTTGCATTCCCTTTTTAAAGAAGGGCAGGCCTGGTGCAGTTAGTGAGTGCTAGCTCGCCGAGTCACCAGGTCCTGGGTTCGAAGCCGTCTCTCTGCAGAATTTCTGCGGGGGTAAGACTTTGCTTCGGTTATTCCCTTCCCCAGACCCCACTCGTGTGGGAGCCTCTGGCACTGGGTCTGCCCCCTTTTGAACTATTAGTGCTTCATCTCCAAACATGTTATGAGCAAATGACCGAACAATATCATGCATGTTGCAAACTATTTGATCAGCATAATTCTTATCAGGCTCAATAAGGTTCCGCTGTATTAACTCATCATAGTATTCCCTTCCTATTTCTTCTAAGTCATGTGAATTTCCATGAACAAATCCTTCAATAATCCACATGCCAACAATGTCATCAACAAAAAACAATGTGCCCCTAGGAAGAAGGGAGTAGTGCAAAAAGCAAGGCTTCAAACAAGGGCGCAGATCTTCATAGCTAAGATATATTGCATAATTTAGCTCTTTAGGCATTTGTGATACTGACCATAGAGAATCATCTAACACCTTATGCCAGTCGGTTCGTCTTATCCTTTTCTGACACAATAGGCCTCCCATTACTTTGACTGCAAGAGGTAAACCATCACATTTTTCTACAAGTCTCATTCCAACATCCTTTAGTATTTCAACCTGGGGCTCATCATTTATGTCTCTGACAACCTGCAAGTAATCAGGCCAATTAGAAAAACAATAATTCACTGTGCAGTATCGAGATATCCTATTAATTCGAAGCACATCAAGAAAGAAACCTATGGCGGTCTCTAGCACACAGTTTTTGGTCAACTTCTTTCATATTATATATGCATGTGAAAATAAGTAAAAAGAAAGAAAGGCAAGAAAGTCACTTCGGAGACAGAAGTAACATAGTATTGACTGCCGATGATGAAGTTCCTCTTCTTTGCTCACAGTCACCTGTGAAAGTACCATACCTGTCCTAATATGAAACAAAATCAGCGCTGCTATCGACATATTCGCACCTTATACATTGTGTGCACACCAGCTGCTGGAATAATCACCACATAACGGTGACCAATCAATTTATTTTGTATAATAAAGCTATAGTTTGTTCATGCATCTAAACTCAATACTAATGAAAATGTTCATTACAAGGTGACACATAGAGGGAAAAATTTAATAAAGATTTTGTTTACTACAAGGGGAACATACTACTGAAAAACAGTTTTAGCAGACAAGCCCATTTATTAACTGAGGACATCGAAAATGTCTTGTCTCCTAAAATACCTAATGATTTTCAAAGGCATTCGGTAGACAATCCAAAAACAACCATCTCTATAAATGACTTTTTATTAGAGGCAGCTTTCGTAAGAAGGCCACCTCTGAGAATGACCATTAATAGAGTGGGTCTTTTAGGTGTGCCAGCGATTAACAGATGCGAACGTCATAAGATGTCCATCCCTATAAATGGTTCTTAAAACATCCATAACCTTTGTATTTGAAATCGGATGTAGATAAACTATATCAAATTACAGAGCTCAACAAGCTCTACATCTTTATAACTAACAAACTTTTTATCTAAAAATATTTAGAGTCTCAAAATTTAGTTTAAAGTTCTTTGACACTGAAATTCACAATTTAGAATTGTCTAACGTCATCAAATGTTGACAAGGTCCAAAACAAACTTGTATTTCTCAATGCGATAGACATCTTTGTTATTGACAAGATTTTTATTTGAAGCCATTTAGTTTCTCAAAGTTTTCGAAACGACCATTACTACATAATTGATTTTCTGTAGAGGTGGCCCAATCTACAGGCGCCTCTATAGTGGCGTCTGAACTGAGTCGCCTCCAGAAATGCATTTGTAGAGAGGTGGTCGCTATTTTAAACTGCCTGTACAAATGCCCCTATTTTTAGAGTCGGCTCTATTTCCAGCTACCTCTAAAAACCGATTTTCATAGGCGGCTCTATTAATTTCATGCCGCCTCTAGAATTCGATTTTTAGAGACGACTAGAAATTGAGCCACCTGTGAACATAGGAGCTGCATAGTAAAACTGACATTTTTCAAACAACCTCGGATGGATAAACGACGAAAACAAAAGTTGTAGATCTCAAAAAGTTATACAACTTTGTAGTTGACAACTATTTAATTTGAAATCATCTATGTAAGAAAAAATTACAATTGAATTTCTCACATTTAAAATTCAAATTTTTCAAATGACCTTGATGGAGAAACAACCAAAACCGAAGTTGTAGATCTCAAAAAGTTACACAACTTTGTTGTTGACAACTATTTTATTTCAATTCGTTTAGGCCCCAAAGACTCATTTCAAAATCGGACAAAGATAAAATGAGGAGGATGAATATCTCATAACGACAAATGTGACAAACGTGTGAAGTGGTTAGGGGACGTACTCACGAGGCCTGAGGTCGCGGTTCGAACCCCTATGGCTGTAAAGCACATGTTTTTCACATGTGTATGGGTGCCGGTAGGGTCTCCCTAGATTTAAAAAAACGGTAATGATATACCCCGATCGTCCAGGCGCGTCGGACGACGCCCACTCACTCGCACAGTGCTGCACTCCTCACTCGCACTCACCCCGCCCGGACCTGTCTCGCCCTCTCATCCTCTCTTCGCCTCCACGCAATGTCCTCCCCCGCTCCCTCCCCTTTCTCTGGCCTGCGCCGCGCACCCACATCCTCCGGCCTTCCCCGTGCGCCTTCGTCCTCCCTCACTCTCGCTCTCGCTCTCTCGCCAACGTTCCTCACGCTTGCCCGCCGGGGGCCTCCGCCATGGCGGATGCGGTGGCAGCGGCCGTGGATCCACCGGATCCGGCGATGGCGGCCATGGATCCGCCGGATCCGGCGATGGCGGCCATGGATGTGGCCGGATGAAGCCCAGGTACCTCTTCTCTTCCTCTCCTCTCCTCTCTCTTCCTCTATGAATCTAGATCTAAGGCTCCTCCCCCCTCCTCTTCCTCTGCTGACTCCTTCTCTTCTTCGTCGTGCTCCTCTTCCTCTTGCTTCTCCCCTTCCCCCCTCTGTCATTTTGTTTTGCAGTGGTGTTTTTGGGTTGTTCCAATAGGCTGCCTGTTGATGTTGCAGTAGTATACTCTTTGTTGTTTTGTGTTGTTGCAACAGATAAATTTCATTTGTTGCAATAGATTTTTGTCCATGTTTCAATTTGTATTTTTGTGTTGTTTCATTATTGATTTTTTGATGTTTTCAGTAGCCTAGTTTTCGTTGTTTGCAGGGGCGGTTCAGGGGGCAGCAAGCCGGCGGTGGGCGGAGGAGCTGGGTCCAGCGAGGCGGGGCGGATATGGACGCGCGGGGGCTGGGGGTGGTTGCCTCCGTGGTTGGGGGGTGTCCCATTTCATATGTTGCAGAAAAAGAGTTTCTGATGTTTTCAGTACTATTTGTTTAAGATGTTTCAGTACATTTTTTCAATTGTTTCACTACTATAGTTTCAGATGTTTCAGTATTTTTTTTCAATGTTTTAGTACAATTGTTTCAGATGTTTCAACATTATTTTTTCAATGTTTCAGTACTATTGTTTCAAATGTTTTAGTACTATCTTTTTCAATGTTTCTGTTCTTTGTTTTCACTAGTTTTTTCTGTTTTGTTTCATTAGGTGTTTCTCGATGTTTCAATTGTTTTTTCTTTTTTGGTTCACTAGTTTCCCCCTTATTTTTGTTTCAATAGGAGTGTCTCATTTGTTGCAGTAGCATCTATTTTCCCCTGTTGCATCTAGGGAGGCGGAGTATGGTGGTGAACTGGTGGCGGAGGGGGGGCGGATGTGTTGTAGGCGGTGGCAGATCCGTTCGCGAGGGGTGGGGGCACACGCTTCTCCGTGCGGGGGCGGGGCAGGGGCTCATGCTTTCTCTCTCTGTGCGGGGCGAGGCGGGGGGTCGGGTTCTTCTTCTTTTCATTAACGTTCTTCGGGGGAGCTGGGCTGGGGCAGCGTCCGGTGCTAGCGCCCGGATCCGGACGTCCGGGCGCTAGCAGGCCCCTAAAAAAACTTTCTTTGATTTTGTCCCAAATTTGTGATTTCTAGACAGGTATTTGTAGTAGCGGCTTGAAATACAGCCACCTCTACAAATCGCTGATGTACAAAGTTATAGAGGCATCCTAGCCGCCTCTAAGTGCAATTTTGTTGTAGTGGGTCTCAGATGTTAACATGTGGTCCATGCAATCTACATCTTCGCAGTTCACATGTTTTTCATTTGAAGTTGTTTAACAAATATTTATTTTTAAGTTCTTAGATTTTGAGAATAAATTCCCTTTGAGAAAGTTCTCAAACTTTTCAAAATCAATTCGATGTTTTTTGGAGTCTCAAATATTTACTTCCCATTCGTGGTGACAATCAGAAGTGTTAGATAGGTTTTCACGGCCAGCTATCAACTCCAATGGTAACTGATATATCACTGCTGGTTTATGGCCATACCCAACCGTGGAAAAAACACCGTTATGAAACAAATTAACAACTTTTTGAAATGGTCTCGGATGAAGACCAAGTTTAAATCAAAATTATAGGTCTTAATAGTTCCATAACTTTGTACTTACCACTTTTCACTCGAGAAAGATTAGATATCCAAATATTTATTATGAATTTGCAGATCAATTGAAGAATTTCCAACTGAGACAAGATCTAAGCCAAAGTTGTTGTACTCGATGAGATCTACAATTTTGTAGTTAACAACAATTTCATTTGAGATCATTTATACTGTCAAATATGCAATACTATATTTGTAAATTTGAAGTTAAAATAATAGCATCAGTTATATAGTCAATAGTGTTGCACAACTAAGATGGCACGAATGCTTTTCTTCTTCTTTTTTGGTCACTGCTGATTTGTGGCTGAGGCCCTGTTTGGTTGGGCTTTCAGGAAGAATAACAGGTTGTGAGGATGACGTGTGGGGTCTGCTTGTAAGTGGTGGAGTATGGCAGCATTTTTTACAGAAGCCACGAACCAAAGGGCTTTTGGCTTTTCTCACAGCCCACATCAGTTTTTCCAAAAGCCACAGCTCACAGCAGCTTTTCAAAAGCCACGGCTCAACCAAACAGGACCTAAAAACTGCAGTGATAACGCACCTATTACTAATGATTTAATACCTGCAGTGACACCATTTATCATTCCTACCGGTAACTGAAAGTAATATATAAGTGTCTTTGTAGCGGTGAAAGTAGTCTATGTAGTGAAACCTAATAAGATTTTAAGTTGATGAGTGTAACCTTGCCATCACGCTTCCCCCACCAGACTAAGTATGAGATGGTTCACGTCGAAAATATATGATGCCTTTTCACTCGTGCTTATTATCAATCATACTCATGAGAATTATTACAGTGCACAACACTATTTCGTAGTATCATTTTTCCGCACACCTGTTACAAGATACAATACCAACTCAGATATTAGGAAAAATTTAAGGTGCCACAATTACTACGTTGTACTTTTGGTCTCTGTTATTTTATTGGACACCACCATCATTGAGTTTTCAATACATTTTTTCAATACATCTCTTCCAAAAGGACTATTTGAATATCATTTATTTTTTTGTAATTTGTTTGTATTAAAGTTAGAATCATTTGTATTTTATCATACTTGCACTAAAGATAGATATCTAAATAAGTCAATGGTCAAACACCATGTATAGAAGTCAACGACGATAATTGAACAAAAATAGGAAGACAAAAAAAAGAGTACAATCCACAAGTCATCTTTAAACTTGAAAGGAAGTGTCATTCACGACCTTTATACTCTCACATAGTTTTCAGGTCCCAGAATTTATGCTATGTTGTCATATATGTTGTCCAAAACATTCAAAATAAGGTGTCATTCAGATGTAAATGGACCGGACCCTCTCCATGCATCTATGTGGCATGCCATGGCGGATCCTCATGTCTCATGTGTCAACCAATAATTGGATCCCACGTGAGGGAACTACCGGTCAAAGGATCCATTTCAACATGCCACATAGAGGATGTATAATGGTTTGGCTTGTTCGGACCTACACAATAACATGTGACAAGTTCGGGGATCTTGACTATACTCTTGATAAGTGCAAAGATCCAAAATTATCATTTTGAGGGTTTGGAAACATTAAAGTGCATTTCAAGAGTTTGGTGACACAGATGACACTAGGGAGCAAGTTCAAGGGTCGCACTTGTATTTTACTCTAAAAAAGTATGGAACAAACATACTTGTTACTAGACCCTTAGATTGTAAATTAAATTTGGTTGGAAAAATTCATCATTTTGGTATTGCATCTCTTACTTTTAAAGAAATAGGAAGTGAAATACAAAATCCAAATTTGATTCTCATTTCAAAAATTTGTGAATAGCTCCCTATGTCGACTGCATGTCCTTCATGTAGAATTATATTATTAACATATGGATGTATGGCATGTTGTTTCTTTATATTTTGAAGGTCACCACTGTAGAACTTGATTTGAAACAAAGAATAAAAAGTTGTTGTAGTGTTAGGGAATCTAGTCCCTACAGTTAAGATAAAAGCAAAGCTAAAGTAATGTAGCTGACAAACATGGTGCATATACAAAAAAGCAAATATTGTAGATTAACTTGTTTGTACCTGCTTCTTGAGTAGCAACCAAGCATCATCATGCTCAAGTTTGTTGATATGGTGGTAGGGTTCCTCTGACCCCATCTAACGTGCAATTGTGTCATGCCTCGTGGTGACCAAGACACAACTACCATGAGCTAGCATGGCATTGAGTAAGGGAGTTTTGAGAAGGCCTCCCCATATATTATAGTCCCAAACATCATCCATTATTAATAAGATTTTGTGTCCCTTCAAGGATTCTATTAGAGTTCGTTCGAGAGTCACCTTTGCATTTCCGAGAACTTGGTGGTCTTCTTTGGCTTCAGCAATAACTCTCCTTAACATTTCGGTCTCGTTGTAGTCTTGGTTGACACTCAACCATATTTTCTTCGTGAACTCATGTTTTATGACTTCATTGTTGAAGATCTTTTGGGCAAGGGTGGTTTTACCAATCCCACCCACTCCTACGATGGAGAAAACCATTATTTTTTTGGATTCTTTACCACATCGATAATCATTTGTGAGCATCTCCACAAGATTTCTAGTGTCCTCCTCAATATTTTCACCGACCAAACCCGACTCATCTAGCCATCCTGACGTCTCATGGGTACGAAGACTAGATGACACTACCTTTCTTCCATGCTCCTCATAGATACCAAGGTTGATGAAGTTGAATAATGCACCACGTGCCTTGATGTCATCTAGCCTCTTGTTAAGGTTCTTTATGCGGCTTCCAATGTCATGGGCATGGAGGGGATTCAGCATACAGAAGAGCATGGGGTTGAAGCATCCTGCATCATTGCTTGGGGCTCGCTCCATGGCCTTAAGATGGCATAGGTCAAGGATGTCTGTGGCAGCATACATGGCATCCCTTAGCTCTCTCACCCATGCTTGAACACTCTGGTCTGAGATGTTCCTTCTATCAGCGTCAGCGAGGAAGTTCTTCATATCCCGAAGCTTGATGTCCATGTTATCAATCTCAGAGGCCACCCCGAGCAACATATGCATCTCTTCTGACGCCATCTCCAACAACATGTTTTGGATGTAGGACGCCAAAGCATCTAAAACACCCGCCATATGAAAGACAGCTTTGGTTTCCTATAACAAAACCAGAACAAAAGTCAGCTCCAACATGGCATTTTAATTTCCTACAGATGCAGTCATGGCGACACTACTACTGACTAGTACTCAGTCATTACAAAGTCACATTCTTTTTTGGTATAAACTGGGGAGTGGGGTCCCATAGATAGGCTATCTAGAACCATACTTAGAAGATAGCATATTTTTTCTTGTAAAAAAGTAAAAAAAAATAGACAATTGATACAACTAAATAACAATAGGCAGTCTAGCTACGCATAAACAGTTGTAGAAACGTAACAGTTAAGCAAAGGCCCAAAGCGCTGACATGATCTGGATGTTGGCGGCATGATGGGAGGTCGCCCCTCCGCTGGTCATGCCCCCTCCTGGTGGCGCGGTCAGCCAAGGCCTAGCTAGCCTAGGCCCTCTCGTGGGCCTTCCATTAGACATATGACATCTCTTCGCCCTTCTCCTGGCAGCGCGTCCTCACGCTGCGGCCTTGCTTGGTCGTTGACATGGCTTGAGGAAGAAAGCTGCTCCAAAGGTTGCTTCCTCTGTAATGAAGATGATGCACCCTTCTTTGTTCTTGTTGAAATAGGGCTGGAGGTTGTTGATGTCACCGATGGTGACCAGAGCCATGGTCGATGTTGGTGTTGTAGGCGACCATGGTGCGAGTATGGGTGCTGCGGAGATTTCACCCGAAGGCATTTTGGATTTGCTATCGATTGAGGAAGCTGTAAGGAGGGTGTTGTTGTTGGTGCTCCTCCTTTGGGCGCGGTTGGTACCATTGGTGTGATCTCTAGTTGGAGTGGATCTGCTATTGGTGTAGCGAAGTACTCGTCAAACAGTTTTGCCAATTGATCAATGATGTTATGGGCGTTGTTGCAGACTTCCTCTATGTCGATGATCTTGGTAGTGGTGGCCATCAGATCGATTTGGTCTTCGAGATACCAGTGTCAGAGCCCGACCCAAAGAGGGGGGCTGGCATGCTAGGGCTGGGGGCAGCGGCTGTAGGGAGGCAGGGAGAGAGGAGGCGATGCTGGGCAGAGAGGCGTAGGGAAGAGGACCGTGGCTTAGAAGCGAGGGGAGGGCATGGAAGGCCCTTGGCCTATTCTATTCTTGTTTAAGGTTGAAAGATTACATGACCCCTCTATTTATAGTTCTGGGAGACTTAGCCTCTAAGTAATCTAAACTTATCCTCCAAGGAAGCATCCTCCCGGATCTGGACGTTGGCAGCGCAGCGGGAGGTCGCCCCTCCGTTGGTCGCACCCCTCCTGGTTGTGCGGTCAGCCAAGGCCTAGCCGGCCTGGGCCCTCTCGTGGACCTTACATTAGACGTATGACAATATGTATTTATTGCGCCCTTGAAATGGAGGTGCTAACATTATTATGTTTCAATCCGAGTTAGATGTTGTGCCACTTCTTTCATAATCATTTCTTTAGTGTAGATGACTTCCTAGGTTTGGCATGAGATGTTCTCCGACATAGCTTTTGCTCTATCTTTCTCTCTCTCACGGAAAGGTTACATGTGCAAGAAAGCAGGAGCATCGATAGATTACATTGTTTATCTTGTCATTATCATTGTAGTTTATGCTTTTGAAGGTCGCATGTGATGACGTTGTGCATCAACGTGCATTGAATCCTTGAAGGTGTTTGACTGTAGTCTGTATTGATTAGTGACATTAGATTCCACCACCGTAGGACAGATTTGTTTTCAAAATTATGTAACTTCGTTTTATAGGTTTCTTAAAACACATTTTTTTAAATTATGTTAATAGTGTAACAAAGTATTTAGAATTATATTAATAGCCAAGACATACGATGTATATGTAAGTCTCATTCTTACTCTATTTACATTTATTCATTTTAGCTAAAATATTAAGAAAACACATATAATTCCTTAATCAGAACATATATCTTTGCAGTCTACCACGAGTCCACAACATTAGCAGCGTCAAAGAAACAACCTAAACCAATAGTACTGAAGTAAAGGCAAACGGATGCAAACAACCGGAGGAGCCTAATGAAAGCAGAGTCTCAACCAACAGTGAAAACAGAGCAAGTCTTCTTTTGTGATTCGGTACAGATGCAGATCAACTTGTTTACGTGCTGCATACACTGCTGCTTCGGTCCGTTGATCTGATGATCTGGCGATTCTGAAGGCTTCGTTGCAGTGCTTGGGGCAACTGCACGCGGTTGCATGCCCAAATATGTTACGCTGGATGAAACAGTAAGCTACTGCAAGTAGTACAAGTAATTAGGTGACAAGGAGGAGCAGGCACGCACGATTGGTCCTATTGAAACAGAAATGCACGAGGGGCACACGTTTGTCTGCATACTTGTCTTCAGTGGGACATCTCCTAGCATAAGGAAACCACCTACTGCGGCTGCGAGCTGAAGAAGACGGATTGAATTGAATGAAAGGAACCAAGAAAACAGACTACTACATGTCCTTGAGGTTTCCAGTCTGGCGGCCGCATAGCCTGCTGATTCGATCCATTGGTCAGACGAAGAGGCGTATTGCAGTTGCAGTGCAGTGCAGGAACGCTTGAAGCTGCCAGCCAGCTAAATGAAGATATTTTAAAATTCTACGCCGTGCAAGAGCATGGGGTTGATGGACTTCTTATGTATAATTAATTTATTCCCAGTTTTTCCACTGCATGCAAAGCAGCCCACAACGGCATCAAAACTGGCCTTGGGACTCATTCAGTTGCTTTTCCACTTCAAACCAGTGGTTGATGCAATTGTCTGCAGCCTAGATACTTTGTATCACGTCAAATCAAATAGCCAAACTGTTAGCTTCATTCATTTTTATTAGTATAGTCGTACTGCCAAACTGATCTTGTCTTGTGCAGGCCAGGTGAGGTGACGTCCGCGTTATGTTCTTGCTTCTCGGTAACCTGCGGCTGCATGGTTCATTCCCTCGAGGCCTTCAACTGTGCACTGGCATAACATACCTCGACCTGTCAAACAACAATCTCTCCAGTCCGCCCCCGACAGACATCTCTATGCAGGTGCCGTACGTCACAAATCTAAGCATCTCGCACAACAGACTCTCAGGTGATACGCTAAACTGTACCTTTCTCTGTATCAACAGAACTATTTCTTCTTAAAACTACTGCACCGGTGATATATGCAGCTCTCTAGAAAACTAAAAAGATGCTTCTCGGTCAGGTGAAATCCCAGCAGATATCTCTCCAACAACAGCTTCACGGGCGAAAAACCTCACACCATCTCATACCAGAACAGCTAGGCGACGACCTTGCTCCGTTGAAATCACTAGGCCTTTCAGGTAACAAGCTGTCAGGCCCCATCCCGGCTTCTCTTCAGAGGTTCGTGACTGAAGACTTCGCCGGCAGCAGCGATGACCGCAGGTGCAAGAAGCCGATTCCGCCTGCGCAGGGTCAACGACGCGTCCAGCATCGGTGCTGCCGTGGGTTTCATCGTTGGCTTCGTCGTGCCCTTCTAGTCTTCTACTTCCCGCATTGGCCTTGTTTAGTTCCCAACTTTTTCCCCTAAATTTCACTATACAAAAAGAAGATTTCTCGTCACATCGAAATGTCGGCAAATGCATGAAGTACTAAATGTAGGTGAAATTAAAAATTAATTTCACAGTTTTGTTGTACTTTGCCAGACGAATATTTTGAGCCTAATTAGTCAAAGTTTGGATAATTTTTACCAAATACAAACGAATTGCTACAGTGCACGGGCTCCCCAAATCGGGATCTAAACAAGGGCATTGATTCTTGTTCTGCGGCGGTCTTCGCCCCTACCACTCCCATGTGTGCGTGTGATTCGTGAGACTTCAGTTACAAACAGTTGTGACAGCACAGGTTACATGGTTTGATTCTCGATGTACTGAAATGGGGTTAAAGGCCATTTTACTAAAGGTCTTTATTTGGTACTTATGTTTCATCAGGATTTGTTTTTATTCTCGATGACATGGTTCACAAGATTAAACTAGTCCTTTTATGGTTTGGATAGGTTTCGAAGTTAAGGGTGTGTTTAGATGGGGGTGTAAAATTTTTGGAAGCACAGTAACTCTTTCGTTTGTATTTAGTAATTAGTGTCCAATCATGAACTAATTAGGTTCTAAAGGCCCTGTTCGGCAGGCTGTTTTTTGGCTTATAAGCCGGCTGTGGCTGATTTGCTGTGAGAGAAAAATACTGTTCCACGGTTGATAAGCCGTGCTGATAAGCTCAGCCGAACAGGGGGAAAGATTCGTCTCGTGATTTACAACTAAACTGTGTAATTAGTTATTTTTTTACCTATATTTAATGCTTCATGTATGCGTCTAAAGATTCGATGTGACGTGGAATCTTGTAAAATTTTTGGAATTTTGAATGAACTAAACGCACCCTAAAAGGTAAAAATGTTTACGTACGCTTTTACGGTTGCAGGCCCGGTTGACAAGGTCTTGCTTGATTTTATGGCTGCCAAACGAATTTTTTCTAGTACGGGTCTGAGTTTTACGATTGTGGGTCTAGAGGAAGGCTCAAGCATTGAATACTTATTCACCAAGCTACACGATGAATAGCTTTGTCTTATATATAGCAAGCATGTAAATTATTTCCATAATTACTCACTGGTCATATATAATGACACAAACAAAGTATTTAAAATTATATTAACAGGCATGACATACATTTTTTATTTATATAGCAAACATTCATACTATATTTATATTTATACATTTTAACTAAAAAGATCATTAAAACACATATAATTCCTTTATAAGAACATATATATACTAGATAAATATTTGTGCGTTGCACGTAAAAACTAAGTACCCTTTGAGCTCATAGTTTTTTTACAAGACGTTTTATATAGTCTTGTTTCCAAGAAAGTGATTTGGTTTTTGAAGCTACCCAAGTTATCTCAAGAACCAGTGTCCAAGCCGTGTATACATCATATAAAACAAGAGGGTCATATACAGATAATAGAAATAATTTTCACATTCACAGAGTTAGTTAGGAGATGCCATACTAAAAAATAGGTATAAATATAGATATAGATATAAAACTAAAAAAAGAAAAGGCTTTGGACTACGGTGGATTAAGATAAAGCAGGAGGATTTTTCTGCAAAAGAGCGGGATGGCTGTGGACTGTGTTGTGGGCTGAGTTCATGGGCCATGGACCGATGGTGTGGTGTGTGTAGTCCACCATAGACTAGCTGCATGATGAAAGGGTATGGACGCTTTTAATCTCGGCCGCAGATCAGGAAATGGGCGGTGGAGATTGATTGCTGATTATAGGTATGCATTGTTGTATTTCTGTTGTATTTCTAGATTTGTTTTCCTAAAGAAAAACAGCCGTAAAGTGTTCGTGACATGATGATGACGTCATCAAGCTAACCAAACTGGGCACGCACGGCTGAGCTGTAGCTCCGCTCGCTCGCGCTTGGTCTCGCATTCGTGCGTGCGTGCGCACCGGGAGGCGGGGTGCAGGGGCTTGCGCGCTCGTTTAGCAGATTTGGGACCTGGTGCCGGCGGCGGCACCATGGCTACCAGCGGCATAGTTCGCCGGCGCGACGGGGATCTCATCGTACAGAGCTCGAGAGACTACAAGGCTGCGTGGTTTGTATTAGGGAGCTCACCGCGCAGCCACAGGTGGAGTCCGCGGCGTCCGGCTCGGCCCGGCGAAGGGAGGAGACGCGGAGGGCGGATGGTGGCGGTGAAGACGCTCCGGACCCGTCGCGAGGTCGCCGATGACGTACGCCCGAGCGGACTTGTGGCTGGCGAAGCACGCGAGCACCGATGGCTTGCTCTGCGGCGGCGGCGTCCGGTCGTCGATGACGGCCTGCCAGTGCCGGCACACGAGGCGGACCGCGGACCCAGCGCCGGTTGCTCGGTGGCAGACGCATGCAGCAAGATAGCAGGATCTCCACGAAGTAAAGGCAAACGGATGCAACCAACTGGCGAAGCCTAATGAAAGCAGAGTCTCAACAAATAGTGAAAAACAGAGCAAGTCTTGCTTTGTGCTGCTTAGGTACAGATGCAGATCAACGAATGGCCAAAATGCACATATTCTCATTAAGCCCTTGACGTTCCCTCTTGTGCCTCATGTCTGGTCCGAATAATCCGTTTACATGCTGCTTCGGTCCGTTGATCTGATTTTGAAGGCTTCATTGCAGTGCAGGCACGCTAGGCGCAACTGCACGCGGTTGCATGCCCAAATATGTTACACTCGATGAAACACTATGCTACTTGCAAGTAATTAGTGAAACAGCAGGAAATCACGTGTGTCTGCATACTCGTCTTCAATGGGACATGTCTCAGGCCTTGTTTAGTTCAAGAAAATTTTGTAAAATTTTTCAAGATTCTCCATCACATCAAATCTTTAGACACATGCATCGAGCATTAAATATAGATAAAAAATAAAACTAATTACACAGTTTAGTCGTAATTTACGAGACGAATCTTGTAAGCCTAATTAATTCATGATTGGACACTAATTGCCAAATAACAACGAAAAGTGCTACGGTAGCATTTTGCAAAAATTTTCACCATCTAAACACAGGCTTTAGCATAAGAAAACCACGTACGGCGGCTGCGAGCTGCAGAAGACGGACTGAATTGAATGAAGGGAACTAAGAAAACAGAGTACTACATGAAAGCAAAATACAACATTAGACGAAGGCTGTGTTGAATTACCTCTGCCAATAGCTTAGCTGCCCTTACGTGGGCCGATAATACCTAGCAGCCCGATGCCCTGCGGATTCGATCCATTGGTCGGACGAGGAGGCCATGCGACCGGCTTCATTGCAGTGCAGGCATGCTTAGCGTAGCCAGCCAACTGACGACATCCCTTGGGTAAACTTGGTATGGGAAAAAAATACAAAAATAGGAAGCTGCCCGACCAAATTAGAAGGGGATCTTTCTGGCAGATGGATCTCTTAAAACTAATCCCCCAGTTCAAGGAATTGTCAATAGTTCAAATAAAGAATGTAAATTCATGTATGTTTTGGAAAGACAAGTGGCAGCATCAAATCCTGCAAATTGACCTGCCTGAAAGCTTTTCGTTTGTCAAAGACAAAGCAATTTCAGTCAGCAAGGTTTTCAACTTGGAGTCCATCTTTGATATGTTCAATCTTCCTCTTTCTAAGGTTGCCTTTGGTCAGGTGCAGAATCTTCAGCAAATGATAGAGACAGTCACATTGCAAAATGAAAATGACATCTAGGCTTACAATGGAGGGTCGGTTAAATTTTCAGCTTCAAGAATTTATAGGCAATTGATTGGCCATGAGCATATAGATCCGGTCTTCAAATGGATTTGGAAGAATTTCTGTCAGCCCAAACATAAAGTCTTTGCTTGGCTTCTTTTAAAGGACAGGTTAAGTACGAGAAACATCTTAAAAAGGAAGAACATGCAGCTGCAAAGCTACAACTTTGAGCTTTGTAATCAAGGTGTTGAGGAAACCTTAGAACACTTGTTTCTCCAATGCCCTTTTGCTCAAGACTACTGGGGCATGCTCAATCTTCAGTTATCAGCCGGGGCAGTTTTTGAAAACTTCAGAGCACTGAAATTCCAGCTGAACTCCAAATTCTTCATGGAGGCTTTGATTCTGATGTGCTGGGTCATTTGGACAGCTAGAAATGAGTTAATCTTCAATGCAAACCAATTCAGCTTGAATGACTGCAGAAGCTTCTTCTTCGCGGAGACAAAGCTTGTGGGGCTCAGAGTGAAAGATGGGCTCTCTCATGAATTTGATCAATGGCTGGATTCCCTAGAAATGATTTGAGCCTCTGCTTCTGTTTTATTTTCTTTGTTTCCTTTCTTGTGTCTTGATCTCCCTGCGTGGAGCTCTCTTTTTCTTTGTTGTTTGTTGTAGGGTGGTGTTTTCTGTGTTTCCTCTGTAACTCCTTTCTATTTGCTTGCGTCAATAAAGTTCTATATGGGCTGCGGCCCCTCCAGTTTGTTCAAAAAAAATGACGATATGCATTGCACCTGGACGGTCCCGTGCAGGTTATATACTTGAAGAAATACAGTAGAAAGCGACTTGCAATGCACTTGTTGTAAGTTGTAACTACGGGCCAGAATGCCCGTTAGATCCACTGTAACACCCGAAAAATTGCTTATTTGGAAATAGAGCTAAAATGAGTTAATTTTGAATTTGTGTGCTCATGAAAACATAGGGAAATAATATTTTTCACTAAATTAAAATTTATCATAAGGTTTAGCAACTTCTTGATGCATTCATGCTGATGCATTTGTGTTTTTGTATTGCTTGGTTTTGACCAAAGATCAAAATAAATTCAAGTTGTTCTTTCAAAATGCGTTTAGGTCGATTTTCCTTTCCCGATACACATATATCATTTTTCTACAATCAAATTCCTTGTTTCTCATCCATCAATCAACCTCTACAAACTTCTCAGGAATTTTTCCGACTTTTTATGTAGCTTGTTTCCACTTATCTGTGAGCATAATCTAATTTTTAGATGCTCTAAAATATCTTATCATGATCTCCAAATACTTTATTTGGGTTCCTCATGTTTCATAATGTCTCTAGAAAATTTCCCCGAATTTTCGGAGCTTTCAGAGTATTTTTCGCGGCTTAAATAGTAATTCTGGACTTTTCTAGAATTATTTTATCCACGAAATTAATTAATTCCGAAAATAGGAAATATCTCATTTTCCACCAAAGCCCGTGTGCAATAATCTTAAATGCCTATACATTTATTTACTAATGGGCTTTGATGATTAATTAGGCCCATTAGTAGAGGTGGAGGGTGCAACTTCAATTAGTACCATATCGCTAGTTGACATGGGGGTGGAGAGTTTTTCTTCCTATATATACGTACCTACCCCATGGGCAAAGCACACCAAAACTACCGTAAGGGGAGCCCCTATTTTGGGAAATCCCTCGTGTAGTAAATCATATTTTTCTCATCCTTCTCTCACCGTCGCAGTTGCCGTCGCTGTCGCCGTCGTTGCCGCGCTGCCCAGCCCGTCCATACTCTGCTCGGCAACAAGTAAGTCCGCCGCCGTCCCTGCCGTTCTCCAACTCGTGGCTACATCCTATCGTTGCTCCGTGGCCATGCAATTTGCTACTCATTGCCGAGCCCTAAGACACGACGGAATGGAGTTGTTCGCTGGCCAGTTCCAACAATGTTTGCACGACGTCTTATGCGTTCTATCACCGCCTGAGCTTCTCTACAAAGATGGACGCCCAAGCCTAAACGAAGCCCTTGCTGCTGATCTGGTGCCCGGTGCCCCGACATCTACAAGTCACAAGTCATCAACATCATTGACCACCCCCAACCCCCCTTCGTCGACGACTGGGCGAGCAGCGCCGACCTTGTTCGTCGGGTTCCTTCGCCGGCGACGAGCATCCACCAGGGATTGCCAATTTCGCAGATGGGCTAATCAGAACTGCGAGATCCTCATTGCGGTCTTCGGAGGTGGATTTGCTTTCTCTACGAATCAGAGATGGACGACGACGACGGCAGCCTAGGCATTCGGAATTGGGGCTTCTACGACACTGTCAAAGGCAACCTCGGCCTGCAGCTCATGTCGTCCGTGCCACCTGACCGGGACACAAAGTCACTGCTCCCGAATGGTGCCTTCTTGCAGCACCATGGACACCACAATGCCCCGCACCAGCTCCACATGCAGCACCCGCAACATTCCCGTGGCCCCGCTGGGGGTCGAGCCTCTGTTGGCATGCCTGCCGAGTCGCAACCCATTCACATGGACTTCTCGCGCAATGAAGCTTGGTTGCACCAGTTGCACCACCAACGTCCTCCTGAGCAGAAGGTCTTCCACTCTCGCCCTATCGGACCAGCTGGGCATGTTGGGCATCCAGGCCATGGTGGCCATCCTGCGCATGGTGGACATATTGTGCGTCACCATCCTACTGGCTATGGGATGATATCAGATGCACAACATACTCTCCAGATGATGCAACCACCAACGTGAGCCCCTGTCACCTTGCCTTTCAGATTACCCTTTCTTTTCTAATCGATTCTCTATTCCTTGCTTTGTCTTTAAACATCTCCAGCACCTTTGGTTAGATTTACCACCGGGATGCATGCGTTCCTGGCTGCCTATCTGTCTTGAGGCCAAGCAAGCTCGCTCCAAGCTAATCCTGCATCTATCATCTGTTTCTCGCCATGACTAGAGCAAGCTACGGATGACATGCATGGTAATCTTGTCAACTTCCTCCACCATTCGTCTATTCCATCAACTAGCTACGGGTTTTTGCCTAGTGTATATATATCTTCTTTCACCTGTGGATGATTAATAATTGTGCATTGGATTAAATGTTTCTGAGTTTATAATTTTAATATTAAATTGATTAATGTTAATGTGAACTAGTTTTTCAATTTAAAAGGAACTTTGGACCATAATGATTGCTAACTAGATTAATGGAAATATGAATACGTTTTTAAATCATATTTTGCTTAGCTTAAGCATGTTACAGACACAACATGACTAATTCAGTTGCTTTCACATACACCTTTTCTTTTTTAAAAGATAAAAGTTTAACTTGATTAATGAATTACATGATAATATTTATAAATAAAACATGATTAGTTATAAAAACTAAATATGTTTGATTAATCTGAATTAATACTATTCACATAGTTTTTCTTAATTAAAATAAATCAAGCTCGTAGTTGTTTCCTTTATAATATAAAAATTCTCAATAGTATTATTGTTTAGTATGTTTTAATTTATGCGTTCGAATAAAATATTAACCTATATGCAATTAGTTTTCCAATTAAAAGCAATATAGGTTTTCCGTCTCGATCCTTTATAAATAGAATATGATTAGTTTTATCTTGTTTTTTTTATTCAAAATATAATTTAACTTAATTTAGGTATTTCTCTAAAAGTATCTTATACATATTTTATATAATTATTAAAATCAATGAAGCCTGTAGTTTTCTTTTTCTCGTATAGAGTGGATCTTACGGTAGTCGTTTCTTTTGCACCATAGTTCCTATTAGCATGCTTCTTGCGTCTGTGTGTTCATAGCAACGTGTCGAACATCTTTAAAACCTTTTCACATGTTGTTTCATATGTTTGGTGTACTGTTCTAATTTAGTTCTATTGTTTGCTTCATGTATGATTGTATGGATGCTTGTGTGGTGCTTTATAATCATGTCCAGTCGGTGAGATTTACGTGTTGATCAAGAAGGAGTTCTTCTGAAGCTTTGGACTAGAAGAAGGATCATAGCTTAAGGCAAGTATAGCATGGGATCATCCTTGTTACCTAATCACTTTTAAAGCACTTAAATCACTATGCATGTGTCTCCTTGCTAAGGATGCCTTAGTATTGATCTTGTACCTTGTCACCTATGATTTTGCATTGGGTAGCTATTGCTAGTGCTCAACATAAACTATGATCTTGTAATTTGACTAATGGAATATGCAATAACATTAAAAGATGACTTTTTAGTAACATAATGAAAGAGGGCTAGAGCCGTTATCTTTTGGTGCTCTAGTTTCTCTCCATAAGGACTTATCTATAAGCGAACATCCGGGACTTATAGTACAACTGTGAGGGCTATATGGCTCTGGCTTTAGTCATATAAGAGGATCTTTTCTAGCTTGTTAGTGGTTACCTTTAAGGCGCAAAAGGGGTTGTGTTCCGGGTTGGGTGTAGTGCGGCTCCTGTCCCTATGAGTATAGGCTGCGTGTCATTGTTCCATACGGAAGGGGGGCTCTACATTTGCAGGCCACAGAAACCTAGCGGCCCTAACTTGTTAGACGAACCTTGGAAAGACTTCATAGTGAAACCTGTCTGCCTATTGAGGCCTTGCAAACCTCGGGCTTATGGGGATCACGACTCACAGTGAAAGTGTACAACCTCTGCAGAGTGTAAAACTGGTATATCAGCCGTGCTCACGGTCACGAGCGGCCTTGGACCCTTACGGAATAGATGATTACTATTGAACTGTAATATGCTTATGTTTTGCTATTCATTCTTCATATTACCTGATCATATGTTTATTCTGGGATTAAAGACATCTTGATGCTACTCATGTGCTAAAACTTTGCCAACTAAAAGCTACATGCAGTTAAACCCGTGTCATGCCTCTTGAGCCTCATGAACCCCATGTTATGCTTGTTGAGTTCGACATGGACTCACCCTTGCTATTTTCCCCACATCTCAGGAAGGGTACCAGACTGTTAGATTATGGAATTGTTAGGCTTATGATCAACCAGTCAGTTTGATCCCGGAGTGAAGGTTACACCCGGTGTTCAGAGTTGTCTTGCTGCTGTGTTGCTCTCTAAGGTTATATCTTATACTATTGCTTTATGTTTATTAAGCATTTGTCTCTTGATATTACACCTATCTGTAGCTATATGTGAGATTTAACCTCTTTATTTCACATATAGTGTATATCTGGTTTGTCCTTAGAACTGGGTGTGACATCCACGGAACACAGGGGCTCCCGTCAATCAAAATTCAAAATTAATGAAACCGCACCAGATGTTCCTAGTATGCAATCAATTGATTTGGTTCCCTTATCTTCTACAACTACAAAGAAAGAAAGTAAGACCACCGTTTCGTGCGACAATCGTCACTCCATCGGTCCGCATCTCCCCTTGCGATATCGAGCGCTTCGTAATAGGTGGTGGAAGGGTGCAAAAAGAAATAAAGACTAAAAAAGGATTTATGATATAAATGTACAAGAAAAGGAATATATAAATGTGGAGGCGGAAGGGTGCGAAAAAAATAAAGAATAAGACACCCGTGCGATCCGTGGCCGAGCACTGACAGATGGAAGGGTGGGAAACAAAATAAAGAACAAAAAAGGATTCCTGATGCAAATGTACAAGATGAAAAGAATATATAAAATTGGTTAGGATAATTTAGAAATAATATAGGTTTCCTGATATAAAAGCTACGACAAAAAGGAAACTCCCCCTCACGCAAACGCCGCCAATCGAAAGGAAACCTCACGCGGCAGTCATCGCACACGCAAAAGGAAACCTCGCCATCAATCTCGGGCAGCAGTCAGTGCTCGCCCCCGGGCTTCAACGCTCGGCCCCTCGCACGCTCGCGCATGCATGCATGCAATCGCTTCTCAATTCCTGCCCTGCTGCTCCTCATTCCCATCCCACGAAAATCTCCAAATTTCCTTGCCGCAAATCACTTGAACCTTCGAATCCCCGTCCCCTGCTCGTTCATCACTGAAGCAGCTATGTCCGGCCGCGGCAAGGGCCTGGACAAGGACGGCGCCAAGCGCCACTTGAAGGTGCTCCGCGACAAGCCGGCAACATCCAGGGCATCACAAAGTCGGCGATCGGGAGGCTGGCGATGAGGGCGGCGTGAAGCGCATCTCCATGCTGATCTACGAGAACCCACGGCGTGCTCAACATCTTCCTCGAGAACATCACTCGAGACGCCGTCACCTACACGGAGCACGCCCGCCGCAAGATGACCGTCACCGCTATGGACGTCCTCCATGCTGGCCACAGCCTGCCCCAACTCCTTGCATATGCACTTCTCTTCTCTAGACAGCTGGAGACTCCCTGCCCACCCACCAGCATAGAAAGAGGACATGGCTGCCACGGTTCTTGTCGATGACACGCCCTCAGAGGAGCAGTTTCAGACTTTCAGTTTAATAGCCACATATAAGAATACGAGGTAATCTATGACACAATAACTTTATATCTTTTTCCTATAATATTGGTTTTAGTTCATGATTAACACCTTTAATTCTTTACCATGGGATCGCGACTATGAATTGTGCCCTATATAGTAGTGCAATGCAAGTTCAGTTACACTCAGATAAAAATCTAAAATTAAGGTGATGTATTTTACTGTTCCCATACTGACATATGTTTTTTTATTAGTATAATTACAAAAGCATCTGATGGTGTGCTGTGATCGATCCCTCCCAAGCGGCTGGCACTGCAAGCCTTCTATGAGGATGACCTGGTCATTTTTCAAAGTATGAAGTATGAACAGCATTCGGGATTTTGAGGTTAACTGAACCGCATCCTAAGTATTCTTCCATTCTTCAGACTGGTGCAGTTTATGCAAATATATACGTTTGTTACTATAGTACACCATGATGCAAATGTCCTTGTTCCCCTTCAGATCTGTCTACACTATCAACTTGAAGATGCCATTAGCAACATCTCTACACTATCTACATCTTGGAGGTATGTGATTCAGAATTGGGTCAGTTGCTTGCCTGCAGTTGATTCTTTAGAATTGAATACTAATGCAAATTCTTGTTGCCTCTACTATCTGATGAAAAGCAATTAGCAAATTAACTCCTTATCAATATCAATCGTACTCTGTACTTTGATTCCATGATTCCAAAAAAAAACATACTCTGTACTTGCATGTGTATCATAAGATTTGTGCTGAAACTCACCCATCGCTGAGCCACTGCTATTTTGCAACTAAAAATAGAAATAAGGTGAATGTTAGAGGTCGACCATGCAACTGTAAAAAGGCAAAGGAAGTGGCAACATAGGATGAGGAATAGTTCTGATGCAAACAAAACAATATAATATCTGAATCAAATAAGTTAGATCAGTGAAAAATTGTTTTTTATAAAAAACAACTTTTGTTTGCATTTTACTATTTTAATTAATAATAATCCAACATGGCACTACTTTTCCTTTTTTATGTATTCAACCATATGAGCTGCAAATAACAATTATCTGGTGCAACATGCTCTAACCCTGGTAAGCTCTGTTTTTCTTTTGTAATGTTTTTGCTTCAACTTTTTCAAGGTGATCTTGATATTTAGTTTAACGAGACAACTGATCATTTTTAAATCTGCTTGGCATTGTCTTGTACTTTATGACCTGATCAATGTACTTTCATTTTCATTGTTGATAGTTCTGAAAAAGGAGGAGAAAAAGGAACCCATCCACAAGAGTGAGAGATAATTTCACTTTAACGTTGGTGTTTAATTTCACTTTCTGCCGATATAAAACATTATCTTTACCGCATCACGAAAAGGTCTATAAAGTAGAGTTTGTGAGTCTGTGACGCCGCGCTCTCCGTGACTCTGTGTTAATTTCACAAACTTTATTTTGGATTAAATGTCATTTTAACATTAGTGTTTAATTTTTACACTATAGTTATCTTATTGTGCAATCTATATGTTTTAAATACAAAATGTTAATTATCCCGTAGCAACGCTCGGGCACGCTACCTAATCTAAAAAAAGATGCAATAAATCAGTCGCCGCGTCTGCTAGACAAATTTACCTGAAGCGTAGGCAGAGAGGCGACGCATCGCCCTACCGTCCACTCCTCTTCAATGGAACACGTTTTCCATCAAGCATAAAACTTGAGATCGTTGCGTGCTGCGGATGCTGCAGATGGCAAATTGGATCAATGGGAGGAAGCTAAAGGAAACAATACATACCAAGCAAAACTGAGTGTCTGGGAACAAAACGGACCAAGCAGTGCGGCTGATGTTTACCTTGAGCAATAGGAGAGTGGCTGATGTTTGTCTCCAAGTGGAAAAGATCCCTTGTGTAGACCATGTACTACTTCATTGGACTGCCTTTATCATCTGCAGAGGCTTTGACTTGCTGGATGTGGCTGAACTTGTCCTACTCAGGACCAGATTTCCCTGCTGCTATGCATGTGAGCAGAGATAAGGAACAGTATAGGGTGTGTTTAGTTCCCAAAATATTTCACCCCAAAACATCACATCGAATCTTGCGGCACATGCATGGAGCATTAAATGTAGATGAAACAAAAAACTAATTGCACAGTTCACCGTGAAATCGCGAGACGAATCTTTTAAACCTAATTAGTCCATGATTGAATAGTAATTATCAAATAAAACAAAAAGCTATAGTACCCGAAACCAAAATATTTTGGGAACTAAACACACCCATAGCAGCAAATGCCTTGGGTTCACATCCGGGCGGATCCAGTGTACAAGCACTGCTGTCACCTGACAGCAATGCATTTTGTCATGGCCCAAGTACCCTTCTCTATCTCGAAGTGGATGACAGCAGCCTGTCGTGGGCAATGACATCATTGCTCTCCTGAAATCAGCCCACGTACAATTTCAAACCCAAAACTGATTGCCTATCGGTTGGACCCGGCTGTAGCGGAATTGCTGACAGATGCAGTTCACGGAAGTCGGCGTCGGTGGCAGCAGTAGCATAGAGTGGCCCAGCCCCATTAAGGCCATAAGGACTTCTTTAACTCAGTAACCTTATATCCTCATTCCGCAATTCCCTATCCAATTTTACAGTTCCATTTGATGTTTGAAGATTTTGATTTTGAGCCATCGAGGGCTACTCTGATATTTGTCCAGACTTCCTGAAGACCACAATGGCAGGTGGCGCAGGCAGGAAAATTAGTATTCTTCATTTATTTACATGTGCTTTAGTTTATAGATTTGCAATTTAATTTATATTAATTAATTGTATATATAAAGGAAGTATGAATTTGGTGAAACGGTTCTTGATTGAAAAGAAAATTATCACCAACTGCTAGTGATGAAGAGAGTTCACGGAGAGATAGTGTGCATCAATCGTCAATGTTATACTGGTCGTCTTTTGATATACTGAACTTGCTAGATTCAGTGTTACTGTTAAATGTAAATATTTATAAATTTTAACACGTATTATTTTCATATTACTTAATAATTTATTTTTTGACTTTGCAAGTTAGCATTGTATAGCTAGCATTTATCATTGTTTTGGATTAATTCATTTTTGACTTTCCAAGTTAGCCATAATTTATTTTTGACTTCACTATTCTAGCTATGGCAATAATACAATGATATTTGTACTTTCTTATGTAGGATGACAAGTTTAAGTGACATCATCGACATGAAATCCTGGATCCGCCCCTTCCAGTGTTTGTGTGCTAGCCTCTGCTCTATTTCAGTACCACCACTCCTCCATGTGTCTGCAGTCTGCTAATCATAATAATATTTCCTGCTGCTGCCGCCCGTACTTGGTCATATAAGATATATTAGCCGGATACCCTGCGGATTCGATCCATTGGTCGGAGGAGGAGGCCATGCGCCTGGTTTCGTTGCAGTGAAGGCACGCTTGACGCAGCCAGCCAACTAAATGACGATATGCATTGCACCTGCACGCGTTCCCGTGTACGTTATACATGGTGAAACAGAAACCGAGTTGCAATGTACTATTACGAAGAATGGGCACTCGGGCAGGGATGTGCATTTGATCTACGCAAGTGGGCTCGAAAAAAAATTAATGAAACGGCACAAGATGCAGTCGCCGCGTGTGTTGGCGAGTCTACCTGAAACGCAGGCAGAGAGGTTGCCGCTTGAACGCAGACACATGTCCTCCTACCGTTGACTCCTCTTCAATGGAACACGTTTTACGACAAGCATATATCTTGAGGTGGATGCGTGCTTTGGATGCTGCGGATGGAATATTGGGTCAATCGGAGGAAGCCAAAGAAAACAAATAAAATACTCCTATATCAGATGAACACCAGCTGCATTAATTACCTTGGCTAATAGCAGAGCGGCTGATATTTGCCTCGAAGCGGAAAGGATCCCTTGTGTAGAGCACATACCACTTCCTTTGACTGCCTTTATCATCTGCGTAGGCTTTGACTTGCTGGATGTGACTGAGCTTGTGCCACTCAGGACTAGATTTCCCTGCTGCTATGCATGTGAGCAGCGATAAGGAACAATCGAGCACCAAATGCCATGGGTTCACATCCTGCAGATACCTGGGGACTGTTTCCATGTCATAAGCCTCCAAAGTGAGTCTCTGTAGTGCAGGCATGCGCTCCAATACCTTCAGCTCTGGGCACTTGAAGATGACGAGCTTCTGCAGTTTCGGTAGATTACTGATCCTCACCAGGTCTGTGTTTCGAAACACGTCGAGGTGGACAACTGAAGTGAAGTTCTCCAAAGAGCTTAGATGCTTGACATCATATATGAATAATTCTCTCAAAGCCCTTGCATGGAAGGCAAGACCAAGTGGCACGCGCCTCAACTTGCACGTATCGAGTCTAAGCTTCTCCAAGATAGGCATGGCCTTCACTTGTTCTTCCCACTCCCACTCCTCCCATTCGACCATTCCACGAAAAACCAGCTTCTGCAATCTTGGAAACGCAACTCCTACCTGATTGTTTGGTCGTAGGAATTCAAGCCCAATACGCCTTATCACTGGAGCCCTTCTAATCTGTAGGAGCTCCAAGCAGGGGAGCTGACTCAAGCCACTAGGAAGCTCTGTGCAGCAGGGCAAGCCATCCATCATAAGAATCCTCAAGCTCCCAAGGGGCATAACTGCTGTCGGCATCATCCACCTTGGGAGTCGCTGACCAAAATACCCTCGGATGTCGATGTTTTCTAAGCATGGTGGAGGGCAAAGCTCATCAAAAACCTCCTCGATTCGTCTCTGCTCTTCCATAGAGATCCCTCCTTCTACATTTACCAACAACTCATCATCTTGAAGTCTACTCGTGCAAACCATGGCCAGTAATCTTAGACGATTCTTTTCACCAAGCCTGGCCTGTTTTGCAAATGAGGCAGAAGCTACATTCTCCAAGAAATGTATAGTAATGTTCATTAGCTGAGAGAGAGGCCCCAGTTCTTCCAAACTACACCGATCACCATTCATGTGTGCTGGAAACCCATACAAATTCTTCAAACAAGTTGAACCACAAAAACCTTTTGGTATAGTATTTATACTTGTCCGTCTGATGTCAAGTTGCCTCAAGTGTTGCAGCATTCCAATGCTACTAGGAAGCTTCACTAAACTCTTGCAGCCGAAAAGGCTAATATACTGCAAGAATTTCAACTTGCCTATATTCTCTGGCAGTATAGATGTCTCACTGTTTTCTATTGACAAATACCTCAAGTGTTTGAGTTGATACAATGATTCACCTAATTCATCAATTTTTACCGATACCAGATATAATGTCCGGAGACTTGAAAAATAAGTCAATGAATCACCAGGCTTAATCATTATAGGACCAACAGAAATCAGTGTTCTTAGTGATTTTTGTGTTTGTAGAGAACACCACTCAAAATCATGTGTTTTTGACCCTTTGTTTTCCATGGACAATCTAATAAACTTTTCTGATTTAAGTTTATCAGAAGTATAATTGTCGCTGTTGTGACATACAATTGCTTCATCTCTAGCGATGTATTGAGCAAATGACCGAACAATATAATGCATGTTGCAAACTAATTGATCAACATATCCCATGTTGGGCTCAATCAGGTTCCTCTGTATTAACTCGTCAAAGTACTCTCTTCCTTGCTCTTCTAAGTCACATGAGTTTCCATGAACAAATCCTTCGCTAATCCACAACCCAATAATGTCATCTCTATCTAAAAGTTTGCTCCGTGGGAGGAGGCAGTAGTATAGAAAGCATGGTTTTAAACTTGGATGCAGATCCGCGTAGCTAAGGTATATTGCATTATTTAGCTCTTCAGGCATTTGAGATACTGACCAAATAGAATCATGCAGAACCTTTTCCCAGTCGCCTTGTCTAGTTGTTTTCTGTCGTAGGAGACCTCCAATCACTTTGACAGCAAGCGGTAAACAATCACATTTTGCAATAATCTCCATCCCAATTTCCTTTAACATTTCGACTTGGGGCTCATCATTTATATTTACCACAACCTGCAAACATGTCGGACCAATTAGAAATCACCAGTGTGGCGAATGTCTAAGATACCCTGTTAATCCAAAGCACATAAAAAAACAAACTGCAATTTAGTAAAACGAAACGTCAGACAACATGCATGTGCGCACGTAGTCATTGTTTGCTACATCATCAATGCTACTGTGCGCTGCATATTCTCAGCTTCTGCAACGATAGCTTGTCTCCGGCTGGTTGCTACGTGGCTGCCGTCACTTAGACACTGCGTGAATAATTGATTTTTGTAATCTACTCCGTCCATTCCAAATATAAGATGTTTTAGCTTTTATAGATATATATAAGTTTTTTTTATTTTTTTGAGAATTAGAACAGCACAACATAGATGTCCATACACATACGCACACTTTTACCTCTAGTAACACATGCACGTAAACTCTACCCCTATGTTCGAACTAAGCCGACAAATCATGAGATTCACGAAGTCACCGCAGGCGCCTCGCTATCTACGGGGGCATCACCTACCACAACACGTACGCACACTCACCCCTAAACACATGTATGCAAACCCTACCCCTATGCTCACCTCCAAAGGACTGAGCTGGCAAATCACAAGATTCACAAAATCATCACAGGCGCCTTGCTCTCGATGGGGATGTCGTCGCCTACCACTGAATGCATAGCACCGTTAAATCCTATAATAAATCTAGAAAATGCGAGCACCCATGCCAAGTCAAGCATTTGAACCTGGGTGGGCACGTTCCACCACGAGGGAACCAACCAGCTGATCTATGATCTGTTCGGAGATATATAAGTTTTTGCTATACACATAAATATGTACGGTGTCTTGTTACATAATAAAAACAATGTATCTAGGAGAAAAGCTAAAATATCTTATATTTTGAAATGGAGGGTGTACATTAAATAAAAAGATCATTGTTTTCTTTATATATATATATATATATATATATATATATATATATATATATATATATATATATATATATATATATATATATATATATATATATATATATATAACTTCAATTTAGACTCTGAACCAAACGTGACTCAGAACAACTTTTTTAGTATTATAAGATAACACTACACTCACACCCACGAGTTTGTTTCTTTAGGATGCGTACAATAAACCGCTAAAAGCATTAGCTGCGTGTAATAGTGGTAAATAATAACATTTGAAATTTTTTTCTCGATCACGTAAAAAGGTTTGCGCATCTTTGTATTAAGGTAGAGAAAAAGTTCAATACAACATGCCTTCGGGTATCTAGGAGGTCTCTAAGGATTTACAAGGAAGCTCAGACCCTCTCAAGTGTACTGCAAGCTACGTCGTTACATTGGACACATATCAACCCAAAATTACGGTGCTGGCAAGGAGGCCTATTCCCTAGATGTCGGGCGGCAGCGCCACTTGCCGGGCCTATGTCGCCAACCGGAGGGAACAACTCAAGCAATGCCTGCATATGAGCGGGGTCGCCATTGAATACCTCATCGTACGTCATCGCCGACGTCGACGAAGGTGGCATCCCGCTCGAGAGTCATAGGCGCTTCATGACAATGTACTCACCTCACTTATTGTCGGGATGTGGGACAAGCTCTGCGCCACTATCTGCCTACTCCTCTTCGAGAGCGCGGGCGGTGGACGTCTGTCGGTGGCTGGATCATCTCTGGGCAACTCCAGGTGCGGTGGCTGCCTCGCCTTCGTGACTCGCTCGATGAAACTCTTGAGGCGACAATCGATGGAGTCCATCTGAGGGGAAGGAGTGTTGTTGACAACGTCCATGACAGCCACTACCATCACGCCTCCCGAGGTGGCAGCCTTGACCAGCACTGGATGAAGGCATGCCACGGCATCCATGATGCTGGGTTGCCCCCCCCCGGCGACAGCGTGACCTGTGGTGGCCCCTGCACATGCGACGACAGAGGCAAGTCTGTCATCCACTATGCAGTCTTCACCGGAGAGCTGGTGTCCACCAGTGATGTATCCACTTCCAGATATGTGCCCTCCGGAGCAGTCGAGCACGCTCCTGTTGGGGGGCTCGCCACGAGCGAGGCGGCGAACTCCTCCAGCATTAGGTCAATCCACGCGGGAGGCCCTGAGCACGCCCATAGCACCAACTCTAGCAGATCTTTCTCGGAAGTGGGGAAGCAGCATGCAGCAGCAGCAGCAACGTTGACGTCGCAGTCGACAGGCGCACCAAAGCTAACATCCCTTGCCCGCTCACTCCGTCATCGCCACCGTCTTTGTCGGGTTCCGCGTGAGACCCCGCCCGAGCCACCGCGGGGCGCGTGCAGGGGGGTTGTTGGGTTGCCACCATGAGCGGAGTGTCATGGTTGGCCTCCATCCTTCGTCGCCACATACCTGGGCCTTTTGCAGTCCCTAGCGAGGTGACTGAAGCCGTGGCAACGCAGGCAAC
Organism: Saccharum spontaneum; assembly: GCA_022457205.1. Taxonomy (NCBI): domain Eukaryota; kingdom Viridiplantae; phylum Streptophyta; class Magnoliopsida; order Poales; family Poaceae; genus Saccharum; species Saccharum spontaneum. The sequence goes on along the minus strand of CM039596.1, from coordinate 12,563,207 downwards.
TCCACTGCAACCGACAAGTCGCTACCCGGTGCGAGTAGGAGAGGCAGTTGAAGCATCTGCCGTGAAGCTCTGTGGGTACCTTCTGGGTCTGTCAAGCCTACTTTGCGTCATCGAAAGGGTCAGGTGAGGCGGTCGCAGGTCGAGCTTCCTGCCGAGGGAGGATCTCCCGCCACCCATCGGCATTGGGGGCGGAGACCCATCCACGGTGGCCAAGGCGCTAGCGTGTAGGGATGCAGCCTTCCACAGGTCGAGCAGGCATGCCGCACACCAGCTGTGGGTGTGGCTGACTGCGTGTCCCCTGCCTTCGCCTAGGACCCTGGCAGCTCGGCACTGCTTCGTCCCGGCCCGACATCCGAGTTTTGGCGCATGGCAGGGACACAGCGATCGGTTTCGATGGGTGACGAGCGGCGTCCAGGTAGCCAGCGGGGTGGTCGTCATTGGAGTCGTTGTCATCAGCAAGGATGAAAACGGTACAGAAATATTCCGAACCGACCACTTTCGTTTTCTATATTTTGATACCATTTTCTATATTATGTACCATTTCTGAATTTTGCCAAACATAAAATTTGTCATTTTTAATTGGTTTCACAACCATTTTTAACCATTGTTTGTACTCTTTAATTGCTAAAATGTAGAAATATCCCGAACTGACCGCTTCCATTTTCTATATTTTCTATATTGTAATACCGTTTCCGACCGTTTTGATCCTTAGTCGTCGGCGTACGCCCACCGGCGGCTCTTTGTGCGCCCTCCCACGGGGCCACCCAGGTAGAATGGGGCCGCCTGGGTAGAACGGGCCGTGTCCGGACAGAGGGTGGGCGAGCTGGGGGCCCCCGGCAGTGGAGGTAGCCTCCCCGCTGCGGCGCGTAGACGTGGGTGTTGATGCCATGGCCGCTGGAGAGCCGACAGGCCCAAAGACGGCCTTCGACCCGGACGACGCGGCTCTGAGCTCCCCAACCCCGGTGGCGGTGGATCCGCATGCCGGCGCCATGGCTGGCCTGAGCGCATTATACGCCCTCTGCGCCAGCTGTCACCATCACAGGCAAGCGAGCCCCAGGCTTAACCCCGGCGGACGGCAGGGCCATCCCGCTCGCCGGCCTCGGCTCCCGTGGTGGGTGGCTGGTGCTGGCGATGGAGGAAGCATCCTCAGCCTCGGCGGGTGCCCTGGACCCGTGGTTGGTGGCCGTAGCATCACCATCGTCGGGAGGCCACCACCGGGGCATGTGCTGGAGACCCGGTGGCCTTGCGTGGCATGGCGCCTCCACCGTCGCTGTCTAGCCACATGACAGGTGGGAGTCGAGGTCGAGCTCCTTGCTGGCGACCCGGCCAGAATCTGGACCTCCGCCGGCTGTAACTTCGTCGGCCTCCGGGGGCAGCCGAGCCTTGGCCGCGGCGGTAGAACTGGCCGGCGCAGATGGCGGCACTGACGGAGCGCACGGCAACACTGGCTGGCGTGCCGGCGTAGGCCTCCGTGCGCTGCTGAGGGGAGGGAGGGGCCGGCGCTGCCACTAGTGGCGGCGGGGAGGGCATCGCCAGGGGTCGGGTCGCTAGGGCTGGGAACCTGCTGGGTCGCTAGTTTCTTAAACGAAAATGATATGAAGCAGAACATTTGAAATTAAGTTTGTCTAGAGAATGACTAAATGTTTTATGGCCAAGCACACTTGAGTTTTCTGATCCTTGCTTCTAAATGGATGTCCCGCATCAAATCTCCCTTTCCCTATCTTATCTTCTTTTCCATGGCCCACACCAGCCCGACCCTGACTCCTAACCCCAACTGAATTGCATGCCCCTGCCGCCCCGCACAGCTCCGGTGGCTCTCCCATCGTCGGATCTGCATGTTGCCATCCATCACGGCCTGACTCTAAAATCCATCTGAAGTGTCTCCTCTGTCCTCCGCACCATCTTTTTCATCTCTAGCCAGGCTCTCCCATCACCACCACCTCACACCTAGTTCCAACTGTGCCTCGCCGCCATTGTCGTGGCCTACAACCACCGTCACACTAAACTGGCTTCATTGAGCTATCTCCATGATGCCCCCACACTCCCACCCATCATCCTCCTTCCCCAACTGCCTCGCAGGCAATGCCAGTGCCGCCTCACCCACACCTCCTCTGCCACCACTACCACGTCGGCAACTTTCTCTATCAATACCTCTAGGCCCAACAGAGTAAGCGGATGCCACCACTACCACGTCGGCATCTTTGGATTGGACAAAAAAAATCCAAGTCAAAGAAAGATTCGAAAAACTATAATTAAGTTTAGATTTCCTCTTGAACATTGGTTGTGGAATATATATTTTTTGCACATCACGACATGGTTCTTGCTACCAAAAATCAATATATGGTGGCTTATCATTCATGCTACCAGAATCTATCTATGGAAAAATATCAAATATCGCCTCACGGCTACTACCAATATGGCACGATGAAACTGTGCAGACGTTTCTGGAAATTATGTCCTATCATAGTCACAAGTATTTCATGGTACTTTTCCAGCACATATGCTTAATTAGAGCCTTTTGGATAATTGATCATTCATGTACTTATTAGGTTATTATTTAACCATTATTAACCGGAGACCTCAACATATATAACATCCACTTAAATTTACATGTGATGAGCCAAGAAAAACATAAATTCTAGAAATGCTCTCAAAACTAAAAAAGCATCTGGCCCTGTATCAGAAGATTTTAATTATCATTAATAATGATAGCCATCACATATATTCTTTTTTATAAATGACTACCACTAATCATCATTAATAATAATAGCTATCAGATCTATTCCATTTTCATAAAGTACTACGACATCTCCCATTATAACAATAGTCTAAATTAACATAGTAGATCTTCATGTAAATTACACACTGCCATTATTATTTAAATAACATAAAGTAACCCACCTATTTTCACATAAATTACCCAATGTGCCATTAAAAGGTAATATAAATAAATTCTCAAAATTTGAATTTAAATTACCCACCTCTAAAGTTATTAAGAATAACATAAAAGCAAAATCTAAATCAATATTATATATGTAAAAGTATAACAAAATATTTCTATAATGCTTCAGTGTGTGTTATTATATAAACGATACATGTATATGCATGAAGCATTGATATTGTTGATTTCAAAACAAAATACATAGCTGAAGTTTGTGTTTCATACAAACAAATGAGTCAATCATGCATAAATGTCTGATGCAAAGGTCAAAAATAGGAATGGATCCCAAGAAGTATATAAATTAGTTATTCACCAATGTTTAGCAAGAGTAGACGAAGGTGAGAAAGGATCCGCAAGAATATTCTAATAGAAATAAGAATGCATACACATGCAAGAGTATTTACTGGTGTCTAAATCTGAAAAATATAAATGTGGACGGGGAAGTAGACAAAATAATTGTTAATAGAGGCTATCATGAAAGAATAAATAAAAAAGTATATGTGAAATTATGTTACAATATGAATGAACACTGGAGAGATAATTTCAACTAACATTTACCTAACACATAAAGACGTGGGATGCAAAGTGCACCACAAAAAATTGTGCGAAAAGTATATGGAATAATTTATAACTAAGGAAAATCTCAGTGACATATAGTCATATAGATATTGAAGTAATATCAGTATAGCATTCGAATTTGAACTTTTATTATTCAGTTTTTTATTAGTCATGTGCCCTAAAAACTTTATGCATAAATTTCTATTTTTCTTTGTCCCTCAAAATTACTGGCCCGTATGACACCATGGGTTGATAGCGTAGCTTTATTACTATTTGAACACAAAGAGGCCATATATGTTTGAGGAAGATAAGTCACACATCTAAAAACGATACTGTAATAAACTGACTGATTAGTTTTACCTTAGTTTGTAAAATAAATTGGATAGACAAGTCACCATTTGATATTGGTTTCTTGTCTTTATTAGGCTTTGGAGGTTCAAAGGTTTCCGTACAACTAATGAAATTTACTCTCTTATGTGTAGTACAAAGTACTTTTTGCATTAAAAATTTCATAATTTTTTATATATAAAATTTGCAAGAACGTTCTTGCAAATTTGCCGACTGCCAGGGAGGATGGCAGTCGGCAAAGCCTGCACCTTTGCCGACTGCTGACGGAGTGGCAGTCGGCAAAGGTGACGGTGTGGATGGCGTCAACCATGGCCTGTCTTTGCCGACTGCAATTCTTTGCCAACTGCCTGGCAGTCGGCAAAGCCATGGCTTTGCCAACTGTCTGGCAGTCGGCAAAGCCAGGCAGCCAGGCAAATCCTGCTTTGCCGACTGCAGGAAATTCCAGTTGGCAAAGGGACCTCTTTGCCGAGTGTCGAAAAAAAACAGTTGGCAAAGAAAATTGCAGTCGGCAAAGAGCCAGTTTCCTGTAGTGAACCCCATATTGTAGAGTCCGCTTATGCTTGGTAATATTAGTAATACATGGAAGGATGTCCTCATATATTCCCAAAGCTAGCTCGAAAACACGATGTTTGTAACAGGGGAAAGAAACTCTGCAGCAGAAGGCGAGTGACGTCCTAATTAAGGGCCTATTTGGAATGTAGAAATTTCACAAGAATCGTACATGAAATTCATAGAAAATTAGTTCAATTTTGCAGGAAAAACACAGAAACGTGAAAAATTCCCATGTTCCAAACATGGACTAATATAAGAGTGCATCAATGATAAAGTAATGCACTGTTTAACCATGATAACTTAAAAAAACTAAAAAAGAAATATCATGCACATATTAATTTTTACGGACCTGTTTCTTTAGCAGCAACCAAGCATCTTCAGGCTGAAGTTTTCTAATACGGTGGTAGGGCACCTCTGCCATCATCCCTCGTGCAACCGCATTATGTCTCGTGGTAACGAGGACACGGCTACCATTATCAGCTGCTGCAACATTGACCAAGGGAGTTCGAAGCACATCCTCCCATGCACGGTAGTCCCAAACATCATCCATTATGATTAAGATCTTATGTCCCATCAAGGCTTGTGTGAGGATTCGCTCCAATGTTGCCTTTGTGTCTCCGGCAACATGGTAGTCTCCTCCAGCTTCAGTAATAGCTCTCCTCAATATATCAAGCTCATTAAAATCCTGGTTGACACTCAACCATATTTTCTTTGAGAACTCTTTTTGTACAATGTCATTCTTGAAGATCTTTCTAGCAAGGGTCGTTTTTCCAATCCCACCAACTCCAACAATGGCGAATACCATAACTTTGTTGTACAGTTGGTGGGTTTGATCCTTCTTTGTGAGCAACTCCACTAGATTTTGTGTGTCCTCTTCTATCATCTCACCAACCAAACCTGTCTCATCGAGCCCCCATGATGTCTCATGGGTACCAAGACTAGATGATACCTTCTTTCTTCCACGGTCCTCGTAAGTACTAAGGTTAATGAAGTTGAATGATTCACTGCGAGCCTTGATGCCATCTAGCTTCTTGTTAAGGTTCTTGATGCGGCTTCCAATGTTGTGCGCATGTAAAGGATTCCGTATGCAGAAGAGCAACGGGTTCAAGCATCCTGCATTAGGCCTTGGGCCTTGCTCCATGGCCTTGAGCTGGCACAAGTCGAGGATGTCGGTGGCATCGTACATGGCATCCCTTAGCTCTCTCACAAATGCTTGGATACTTTGGTCAGTGATGTTCCTCCTATCAGCATCAGCAAGGAAGTTCTTGAGATCTCGAAGCTTGATGCCCATGTTATCAATCTCACCGGACACCCCGAGCAGCATATGCACCTCTTCCTTTGCCATCTCCATAAGCATGTTTTGGATGTATGACGCCAAAGCATCTAGGACACCTGCCATGATTAAGAACTTTGGTTTTTGCTGTAACAAAATCAGTACAAATGTCATTTTTTTGAGGAATCAGAACAAAATCACGTGAATTCCAACAGGGCATTTAAATTTCGTACAACAAAGATATGAGGCATCTGCGATCTATACATGCATCCATCACGGCACTACTACTGACTTGTCATTCATTGATACAACTACCTGACAGTATGCATTATATGAGCAGATCTAGCTACGCATGAGCAGCTGTAGAAACGTAACGTTTAAGGAAACGAACCTGAGGGTGGCGAGCTGAGCAATGGCCAGAAGCGGAGAGGCAGTGCCCTTGATGTTTGTTCTTGGTTGTGGAACAGGATATATTGGTTAATGGTTAGACAGGAATCGGCATGGACATGGTCGACCTGACCCAGCTGATACTACTGCTGGATTGTGGCGTGCCAGTGAGTGGAGATAGGAGAGGCAGCGAGATGGATTTATGTTCCGATGTGTGGTTGTTGCCCGCAAGAATCGCAGTAGCTGGCTGTATGAGCTAGCAAGGAAATGTTGATGATTCAGGGAAGAAGATGATGCTTGGGGTAGGTCGTGGTGACAGTGCAAGGTGGGAGGAAAGTGCGTGACAGCTTCGATCGATTTGCGCGCGGCGTCCTAGTTTATTCATTCGACACCAGAGCCCCCGCGTGAAATCGGTGGTGAATGCACTGAGTGCAGTAGCGTGGAGGTACGTACCACAAGATGCTTTCTCGTCGCCCGACAAAGGTGGGGGTAGGATAAAGAAAGCAATCCAACATGACAGTGGCCACTGGCCGGCTCTTGCGTCTTGTATGGAGGCTAATTAACAAATTTGACCGTATTTTCAGATACAACGCTGGAGATGGCGATGGCAATTAATTTCTTTCAAATCACCAGTGTAGACGGATCATCGTATTTCTGGTACCAAAATTCCTCTTTGGACCCTCTGTACGTAGGAAATGAAACGACTCGATTTCTTCGAGATTGAACCCCAATTTACCCATGCCATGGAAGCTCGATCGGCCACACTCTCCACACCTCTAATAACTCGGATCTAAGTTAACACAAAAGCCAGCGATTGGTGCACTCCAAAAGCTGATGATGTTATTGTTGCCAGCAGTTAACAATTTGATCGCCCATCAAGATGCATGTCTAACTAGATGCACATGCAATGCACCGGGTAGATGCCATGCATCGTGCTCTACACTAAACCGCAGCTGCCTCGAGTGGCTGGAAGCTTCACGTGTAAGTATGTGACTGTGTGGCTGCGTCGGGTATTATATTGTCACCGCACTGCCACTTTACATGGCACGCGGGTGCCACTTTACATGGCACGCGGGTGGCACTTTACAGGCGGATTATTCTACTTTCTAGCGCGGCGCTAGCAATTTTTTTTAGATATCGATGATATTCAGATTCATGGCCAGCCGGTGACAGAAAATTCAGTCGACAGTAATCAATATTACACACGGAATGACAGCTGCGGCCACCGCACACAACGAAAGGAGAGCTTGCATGAAGACTACGACGCACAAACAAAGTAAACTCCCAACTCATCAAAGGAGGACCCCAAACTTGTTCCTGTGTTTTCTTAAATATAATATGATTATCTGAGGTTTCATCCTGTCGTCTTATTACACCCACAAAATACATATTTATTTCTCCAAACTTGTCTTTGCTGTGATCAAGGTCCTCTGCTATGAAAATGTTTTTTCACGTATCTGATGATATCCATATTTTTGTGCAGAGCAGTTCATATACTGCTGCAAATTAATTCTCCTTGAAATGCCCAAAACATACACTACTATAGAAACAATTTCTAGATTTGTCCTCCCTTTTTGCCCCAAAGTGGCTCCATCAAACACTGCCAAAATATATGGATGCCTGCAGGGACCAGCTAGCAGACCGCCTCAGCAAACGTATGTTTAGATGTAGCTGACCAGGACAACCATCTCCAAAAATAGTCTCCATTCCAGAGGTGGCTAGAAGAAACATCAGCCATACCTGGAAACTATTTTCTAGAAGCGGCTAATGTTTCCAAGTGCATCTGGAAATGGTGCCAGGAATATATGCAGCCCTCTTCTTTCTCCTCGGGGCACAACTGTTGACTGATGAGGAGAAGGCTTGATCCATCTTTTTTGCTCCACGCAAGACCATCAGGTCACTCCTTCCACCTTTTCATTTTTAAATTACTACACCAACATATATATTTTTTTTGCGACTTACTACACCAACATATAGTGATCATGCACTTCTCCACATAAATGCTTAGTGATCATACACTACTCCCTCCACCTATAATATAGTGCATTCTAGCATTTAAATTTGTCCGCAAATATAATGCATGACAAAAACCAATTTTACAATAAATATTTTTCCATTTATCAACCAATCACCATTAATCACGTTGATGATAGCGTCTAATTAGAAAATAAAATGAGAGTACATGTATCTTTTATGTTCTTTCTTAATTTGTCTTAAAATTCCTAGGAGGGAGTACCCAAAATGAATGCATATTGAGCGTGCACTTCTCCACATGAATGCATGCATTAGGAGGAGCACCCTGCTGCTTATTTTGCTAATCTTAGTTTGACTGACAATATCCACCAAAATATCCCACGTAACATCCTTGACCAATATGACCTCAGTTCACCCTGAACTTAGTCCCAAAACCTCAAATCCAAACGAACCTCGTTTCGGCCTGTCACTGACCACACATTCTGCCTCAAGCAACTCCTGCACATGAATATACACAAACAATATAGGACCACAAGTCCATTACTTAACTCAATATTAGTCGACACAACACTACTCATATTATTATATTAAATATCATGACTAGATTACAACTAAATACATATCACACTAGAAAAAAAGATAAATACTAAAATTCTAAATAGAGGTCCCCCTAGAGCCAGCATGTTAATCGTCACAAGACTTGATAGGAAAACAAAAGATAGATTAATTCCAGAAGTTCTTATAAAAGTTAGAAACATCTTACCATGAATTAGGTATAACCTGATCACCATTGATAATAACAATAGCTATTGGATCCATTCTATTTTCTAAATAATTATCCACTTCTACTATCTTGTAAAACAATATAAACTAACACACGACTCTAATTTATATTGCCCACATATGTATTTATGAAACATGATTTAAGTACCTAGGTGTTTATTAGCTCTATTTTTAGGTGGCTAAAAATCAGCTCTATCCAATCCAAAGAGGCCCTAGGTCCAGCAGTTGGGTCGAGTGACCGCACCATGGAATAACTGTTGTTTGGCCGCCTCAGGCAAGATTTGGGCAAACATGCCGTCGTAGCCCATGTTGACTAGTTCAGGACGGCCGGGGCAGCCGGAACGAGTGGGGCAGAGGTAGAACGAAATGAGAAATGGCATGGTTAGCGCCCGGACATCCGAACAGGCGCCTACCGCCACTACTACAAAGAATCTTATGCACAGTGTGTTGACAACCAAAAATGTCCATTTGTGAAGTTATCAAAATGTGTAACGGACTTTACCATTGCGTTCCTCTAGTCGAGATGGTCAAAAAACATATATGAAACGTCCAATTTGGGGTCCGAATGAGAGAGTTATGCCTCCGAGAAAATATCTGTCTAGGCTACTGATATTTCCGGTCCGAGACCAGTTGGTGCGAAAATGAACTACCGGTACTTCCGGTCCGAGACCGGAACTTCCAGTGGCTGGAGGAGGAAGGTGCAGTTTGGCGTGAAAATGAACTACCGGTACTACCGGTGGGGACCGGTACTACCGGTGGAGTCTGACCAGAAGTACCGGTAGGTGTTTATTCCGAATCTGACTTTCAGATCTTCAATCGATTTGTTTCTAGATTGGTTTTTGGACGTGGGAAATATGAAAAATAAGCCTTGGACAGGTTTCCTACTGGGATAAGACCACCCCCTCTATATATATGAGAGGATCATGGCCGATTGAGTTCCCATCTATCCAATCGACAAAACAACAACCAAAACTTCTATCTTACCCTAGTTTTCTCCTCTCAACCCTCTACCCTGCTGTTCGGCATGCCTCTCCATGAGATTTATCGGCATCTTAGGCGGCCTTGATGGTCCTAGGAGATCCTCCATGTGTTTCTCCCCGACGGATCCTTCCGGGAGTGGTTCGGGAGCCGTTTCGGCCGAGAACGAGCTCTACATCGGCCCTATCGATCTCTAGATCGGTTAGGTCGGTTACACTTCATCTCTTGCTGCGTTGCAGGTCTTGTGAGACCTCTTGGGTGTCCAAGGCCCTCACTGGTGTGTTGGCTTGGAGCAATCTTCAACGTCAACATACTTTTTGGCGACTCTGCTGGGGAATGCTAGACGAAAAATCAAGTTTTCTTCCAGCAACATGGGAAGTAATGTTGAATATGCTGGGGATAGGACCCAAGTCCCTCATGAGGGCAACATCAACCATCCCATGAACATCAATGAGCTTCCTAAAGAACTGAAGCAACAAGTGGAGGCCAAGTTCAATGCCGTTCTGAAGGCTTTTCTTTAGAGTTGCACTAAAGATAGGTGGGAAAAGGTCACTCAATTCAGGGAGCCGGATTTCAGTGAGTTGATCACTTCTACATCTTCTGCACCCTCTACACCTAAGGTAAGATCTTCTGAACCTAAGTATGATGACATTGTCGATCCTTACCCTACACATGCCAATTATGCTACTATGATGGATGATCATAAGAAAGTAATAGATAATAATCTTCTCACTGCTATAAACATGATCATGGCCCGTTTTGATAAGTTACAAGGAAAAACAACCGATGGCAATCCATCGGGTGTTGATTCTTCTTTTAAAAACCCTAAATTTGGCATGCCTTTGAATTTTTATGACAATCAAGGTTTATATGCAGCAGCAAATAAAGGCAAATCGGTCTCTTCGGCAATTGAAATTGATAAGACCGGTTTAGCTGGAAGTGCTCCATCTAATCAAGTGGTTGTCTATGGTCAAAATTCGGCTCGAAACACTCGAACCGATCAAAGACCAGCAACAAGTAGAGCTTCGGCGGGGCAAAACATTCTCCCCAACCCGTCGAAGTCACCAAGCCAAGTCCCCATACTTGATGATACACCTGCTGCACCTATTGCTCCCTCTACCGATTACATTGACACTTTGAATTGGTTTAGGGAGGAATTATCTAAATCACTTGAAGAGAGTTTAAGTGTACAAATCAAGCCTAGTAGGACTACTTACCGTAAGCCGTACCCTTCACACTTTGATTTTATGAAAGCACCTGCTGGGTGGAAGGTACCTGATTTTAATAAATTTAGTGGTGATGATAGTAAATCTACCATGGAGCATATTAGTATGTTTCTTGCACAATTGGGTGAAGCTAGCGCTTATGATTTTATGAAAGTTCGCAATTTTCTATTGTCCCTTACTAGCACAGCTTTTGCATGGTTTACTTCATTACCAGCTTGCTCTATTGGTTCATGGGCTGAACTAGAAGAAAAGTTTCATATTCATTTTTATACCGGTGTCTATGAAACTAGATTATCTCATCTTGCATCAGTTCGTCGAGGTCGTGATGAGTCTGTTCTTGATTTTGTTAAGTGATTTAGAGAAATTAAGAACCGATGCTTTCATTTAATGATTTCTGAAAGAGATTTAACTGACTTATGCTTTGCTGGTTTACGTCCTAGTATTAGGGATAAACTTGAACATTATGAGTTTGTGAGTGTTAATCAACTATTGCAAAGGGCCATTTCTGCTGAATCGCGTCTTAAAGAATCTCGTGAAACTTATAAGTCTAATCGTCATAATGTGCATGTTGTTGATGATCATTCCGATTGTTCTGATGAAGATAATAAAGAAATTTGTCCCGCTAAAATTAAATGGCCAGAAGAGAATAAGATGGTTACTTGTCCATCCCTCAAACCAATTCATAAGAATTGGGGTGAAGAGATGAAGTTTACTTTTGATTTCTCTAAATGTGACCGAATCTTTGATGAATTGTTGAAATTCGGTTCTATTAGAATTAATTATACATTGCCTTCAGCTGATGAGTTAAAAAGAAGAGCTTATTGTAAATATCATAATTCTTTTTCTCATGTCACTAATGATTGCAATGTTTTCTGTCGGCAGGTCCAATCGGCCCTTAATGAGGGACGATTGAGTCTTTCTGATATGCAAGTTGATAAGGTCCCTTTTCCAATGCATGCAATTGAAGCAGGACCACCTGCTGTTTTGATTCGTCCTGAGTAAGCCGATACAACTCAAGGCAAGAATGTGCTTATCGACGAACCACATGTAGCACTGAATGTTGAAACGAATTCGGGGCGCAAGGTGGTACTAGAGAAGAACGATGAAGGCAAGAACAAATTAAAGATCACCGCTGGATCAATGCAGTATTTGATAATGCAGAAAAAAGAGAATCTACTCCACCTAAGCGAGAAGATGACAAGGTTAATCAATTGGCTGTGATGCAACCAACAGCTCCAATTCAGAAAGTTGCTCCTCGTGTATCTTGTTGGGGACCCCCGATTCCACCTCCAGTCACACCACAATGGGGTCCTTATGGAGTTTGGATGCCGTATCCCTCGCCTGCTCCTATGAAAGGCTAGCAAAGAAGGAAAGAGCCTGCTGGTCTAGTTCAAAAACCTTCTGTTTTTAGCCGATTGAACAATGGTCAATCGAGCTCTAGCGGTGTGAATCAAGGTCAGATGATTACATTCAAGACTCCAGATTCACAAGGTTCAGAAAGGGCACCAATGCGACAGGTCTACATGCCTAAGAAGGTTGAGGCTCCTGTTATTCCTCCACCAAGAGCTAGGCCTCAATCAGTCATCACAATCGGCTCTATGGAAGCTCCTATCATTAACCATGATGGGCCGATAATAATTGAAGAAACTCCAACGCAAAAGCAAGATGAAGTTCCTAAAGAAGTTGCTCGAAATGAGAAGAGAGAGCTCATCGAAGGAGATCCCAAGTATCGCCAACCTATATGGTGTCCTCATGGGTTGAATAAAACCCAATGGCGCAAGTTGTAGCGCACCCGGCATAAGCAACAGAAGCGGGAGATGCTTGCCAAGATGGGGGTGAGGTCCTAAACCCCGAGCACGTCAAAAACTCTTCGAAAGGTCAAAATGACGCTGCTGCTACTGGCCAGTCGGCTAAGCCGACTCCTATGCTAAGCCAGTCAATTAAGCCGACTGTCCCTGTTCCTACCGACCTGGATGTGCCAGAGTCGGCTAAGCTGACTCCCCTTGCTGATACTCTGCCAGAGGCCCCAGAATCGACCTGGCCGACTCCAGGGTCGGCTGAGCCGATTCCTACTATCCCGGTGGCCTCCGAGGTGTCCTCTGATGATTTTTCTTCCACTGTTGCTGCTATGGATGGCATGGAGATGCCTGAGGTTCTTGATAAGGAGATGGTTGACTATGAAGGTACTCCAAAAATAGGGGAGGTCAATGTAGTTGTTTTGTCCGCCGATTACTACATCGTTGAAGACGATTCAGCTGCAGTAGTGTTCAACTTCCCGATACAAGATGCCACATTTAAGAAGCCAGAATAGCCTGTCAATCATCTTAAGCCTTTGCATGTGAAGGGCCATATCAATGATACTTTGGTCCATAACATGTTGGTGGATAATGGTGCAATTGTGAATGTGATGCCATATGCACTTTATAAGAAGCTTGGTGGCACTGATGAGGAGCTGGTGAGGACCAATATGACGATTACTAGAGTTGGAGGAGGTGCTCCTATTCCAGCTAGAGGGATTGCTAATATGGAACTCACTATTGGAAGCAAGACCCTAGCCACGACATTCTTCGTTGCAGATGTGCAAGGTAGCTACAGTTTAATACTTGGCGTGATTGGATCCATGCTAATTGTTGTATGCCATCTAGTATGCATCAATTTCTTATTCAATGGGTAGATAATGCCGTGGAGATTGTGTATTCAGATTCATCGGCTGAAGTAGCTATAGCCGATGCTCCCAAGCCTGGGGCGCATGATGCTATTGATTGCTTGTCTGGTAGAGATCTTTCTAGCTATGAATTTATTAGTGTTACCAGGCAAGATGGTTTTATTCCTGTATCTTTGAAGCCAATTGATAATTGGTTCAATATCATCATGTAATTTTTTATTAATGGATACAAATACTGAATGGTTGAAACAGCGTGTTGATCAGTATCTGGCTAATAAGACCGATGTCTGTGAAGCAATTGATGATTTTGATGAGCTCGATAAGTTGGGCCAAGGATTTACGTCGGCCGACCCTTTGGAGCAGGTTGATATTAGGGATGGCTTTGTGCCCCGGCCGACGTTTATAAATCAAAACTTGAAAGCCGATTATAAATTTGAGCTAATCGTGCTTCTCAAGGAATATGTTGATTGTTTTGCATGGAATTATACAGAGATGCCTAGGCTGAGCCGAGAGCTTGTTGAGCATTGGCTCCCCATCAAGGATGAATTCAAGCCATATAAGCAACACCCCCATCGATTTAATTCTACAATTTATGATCCGGTTAAAGAAGAGATTAATAGGCTCCTGCAAGCGGGGTTCATTCAGCCATACAGGTTTGTGGAGTGGGTCTCTAATATTGTGCCTGTTGAGAAGAAAGATTCTGAGAAGATCAGAGTTTGCATTGATTTTAGAGATCTGAATAGAGCTACTCCGAAAGATGAATATCCTATGCCTATAGCCGATATGCTTATCAATGATGCTTCAAGACACCGGGTTATTAGCTTTCTTGATGGTAATGCCTGTTATAATCAGATTTTCATGGCCGAAGAAGATATGTCAAAGACGGCCTTTATATGTCCTGGGTTTGTTGGTCTCTTTGAGTGGGTTGTGATGACATTAGGGCTAAAGAATGCAAGTGCTACTTATCAAAGAGCTATGAACATGATTTTCCATGATCTAATTGGGGTGATTATGGAGGTTTATATTGATGATATTGTGATTATATCGGCTGCCCATAAATCTCATTTGGCCGATTTGCGTCTTGCTTTTGAGAGGATGCGCCGTTATGGATTGAAGATGAACCCACTCAAATGTGCTTTTGGAGTATTGGCTAGAAAGTTTTTAGGCTTCATAATTCATGATAAAGGCATAGAGATTGATCCCAAGAGGATAGAAAAGATCAAGGGAGTTCAGGCACCTACATGCAAGAAAGACTTGCAAAAGTTCTTGGGAAAAGTGAACTACTTAAGGAGATTCATTGCTAACTTGTCCGGGAAGATTATTCCTTTGACCCCCGATATTGAAACTAAAGGATGAATCTGAATTCACTCGGGGGGTAGAACAACAAGAGGTATTTGAGAAGATAAAGGAATATATGTCAAAACCACCGGTTCTTCATGCACCAAGGAGAGGAGTTCCTTTCAAATTATATATTGCTGTCGAAGAGAAGATTATCAGGGCTGTTTTGACTCAAGAAGACAAAAGTAAAGAATATGTAATCGCTTATCTTAGTCGCCATCTTCTTGATCCCGTGACAAGGTATGCCCATATAGAAAAATTGTGCTTATCACTGTACTATGCTTGTTCTAAGATGAGACATTATCTTTTGTCTAGTACATGTGTTGTTGCTTGCCAGGCCGATGTGATAAAACACATGTTATATCGGCCAATTCTTAATGTAAGGATAGGCAAATGGGCATACGCACTAATTGAATATGACTTGACTTATGAGCCATTGAGAGCTTTAAAAGGATAAGTCCTTGCTGATTTTATTGTTGAGCATGGTATTGAATTGGATAATGAAATCAATTACCTTACTTTTACTCCCTGAAAACTGTATTTTGATGGATCGGTTTGCAAAGATGGCCAAAGTGTTGGTATTGTGCTTATTTCCCCTAGTGGTGCTAAAATTGAGATGTCAAGCCAGTTGAATTTTCAATGCACTAATAATCAAACTGAATATCAAGCTCTATTATTCAAGTTGATTATGTTATGGTCCATGGGAGTAAAACATGTTAAGGCCTATGGTGATTCCTTGCTGGTGGTACAACAGGTTGCAGGTGAATTTCAATGCTTAGAAGGATCACTAAGAGTTTGTCTTGATGCTTGCCTCGATATCATTGGTTCTCTTACCGAATTTCAAATTCAACATGTTCCGAGGCATGAAAATCAAAGGGCCAACATGTTAGCTCAACAAGCATTTGGCTATGACGTCGGTGGGCATAACTTTCACATTCAAGAAAAGCCGATGCATGAAGATTTAGAATTTTCCCATGCAGATAGAGACAAGTCGGCGAAGCCGACTGCTCTAGTCAGCTTAGCCGACACCCTGATGGATGCTAGCCAGTCGGCTAAGCCGACTGGACCATTCGGCTTAGCCAAGTTCCCTTGTGCGATAGCCCAGTCAGCTAAGCCGACTGATCTAGTCGGCTTAGCCGACTCACTTGTGGTCAAACCGGCCAATCTGCCTAAGAAGCTTTCAAATTGGCCTAGCGGAATTTCCACTGATGTTGGTGCTGATTTATGAGGTTGGAGGGCTCCCTTGTTGGCATATCTACGAGATTCAAGTGCTATAGTTGATAAAAGTGTTCGGCAAAGTGCTTTCAAGTATGTGTTTTATAATGATGAGCTTTACCAAAGAACCACCGAAGATTTGGTATTAAAGTGCTTAGGATCTGATCACGCAAGAGTGGCTATGGGGAAAGTCCATGAAGGTATTTGTGGTACGCATCAATTGGCCCCGAAGATGAAGTGGTTGTTGCGTAGAGCTGGTTTTTATTGGCCTACCATGACGACTGATTGTTTTCGATACTACAAAGGTTGTGAAGAGTGCCAAAGGTTTGGGAATGTTCAGCTTGTGCATAATGCTATGCTTCATCCTATCATCAAGCCATGTGTTGACACTTCTAACACCACTTAAGCTAAGTTGTCATCCCTAGCATGGCGCCAGAAGTGTTGGTATAGAACTACTCCTCTTAGAATAAAAATGGGATCCGCAAGCGTAGAGATAAAATACCATCGTAGCACTTCACCGGAAAATATTCCAAGTATCGTTAATTTATATTTAGCTCAAGGGAAAGAACTAAGGACTTAAACCTAAAGGGATGGATTTGCAAAATACGACTACTTATGAGAAATCAATCACACAGTCACTTACTTTGGTAGGGGGATAAACCATAATAAATAAGTATAATTAAATTATAAAGCATAGGGAATAAATCACGCAGAGATTAGAGATAGACTACTCATCATAAAGGTAGGTTGACGTCTGATTAGTTCAAGAGATTGAATTCTAGGTAAGTTATAATCCACTAAGTCATTCGTCTACTCTAGCAAACACATTATCATATATAGCATAAAAGACTCTTCATCTATGTATAAGGAATATTACTGAAGAAAGCCAGGACATAGCATGACTTCCTACGTAACGTTGTTTCTGCCTATCCTATCAACGGAGGATGGACTATATAAGACTCAATAGAACTGTCACCGTATACAGTAACTTTCCATCGGCACCCGTCTGTCACCGTATACAGTAACTTTCCTCCTGCCGATTAGCCCACTCTGATCATTTTGACACGTGCCAAAAAAATGGTGTCAACACATGCCCCCCAATTTTGGAGTATAAAACCATTGATGCTCCGAAATTTACTCCAGATAACGCTTGCCTTCGCCCAATTATCTTAACTCATCCTCCAAGCATAACATAATCTGTTATCAAATCTAATCAAATCTAGTCCTGATTCACGCACCTCAGTAAATATCGCACAATTTCCAACCACTCTTGCTCCGATTATGGTTAAGATACCGAAACAATAATCCATCGGCAAGATCCTAACATAATAACACCGCCGCTTTCGGAATTAAAATATCATGTGCCGAGATTTCTTCTGAGTCATGATTACTTGTCATCAAATCATCTGTACAATCCCTTGATTATCGTGCGAACAGTTACCATATCCATCTGAACTACCTCGACCTACACACACGCGGCAGAGAGATAAGTCCAGAATACCCCTATCCCAACCGGCCTATAAATAAAGGTCTTCGGAACACTCATCTTCTACCCTCAGACTCCAACCTTTGGCATTCTTCTCTTTCCGGCGGCAACCTCGACGAACAACCGTGCGACCTCAACCAACAAGAACCTTCTTCAGCGTCAACCTCGAGTCCCCGGCTTGTGCCCTCGTCTTCCTCAAGACAATGGCAATCAACTTCGACGTCCCTGCAGTTCGTTCCACTTCCGTTACTTTTTACCTTGATTCCTTTGGTCTTTGCAAGTTCATACAGTTGGTAATTTTTCCTCTTTTCTCTGTTCTTTTGATCCTCCAAACTTAGGAACTACGCAACAAATTAGTTATTCCAACCGATCAGCCGCACTTCCAATGCCTAGGTCCAATGGGCAACCCAGATCCAACTGACCTGATCAACGCAGAGGTCAACAGAATCCCTTTTAGAGCCCAGAATTTTTCTCTGAATTTATGGAAAGATACATTCCGATCCTGGCCCAAAACTACCAAAGGGTGGAAAGATTGGTACTTGAGGGTAAATGGGTCGGTGCAAGTATACTGGGCAGAATGGAAGCTAGATCAATGCATTAGGCTATCCATTGCCGATATGCAGAAGAATGAGTCGATGATGATTGCTGCTGCTTACTTCTGGTCAGACACTACAAACACTTTTATGTTTGGACACGGCCCAGCTACTCCCACACTTGCCGATGTATACATGCTCACTGGCTTGGACATTTCAACTGCCGATGAAGGCTCCATCTATGGCAGGAAATCTGAATATAGAGTGATTACCCGCAACATCGGTGGTTGGACGGGATATATTCAAGAATACCGGAGGACCGGGACAGTTAACCAGAGGGAGCACGCCACATTTTTGAATATGTGGTTAGAAAATTTTATTTTCTGTAGTCGATCGGTAGGACCAACCAACGCCTTCCTCCCCGTAGCTGAACTCTTGGCCAATGGTGTAAGGTTGCCTCTTGGCCGATATCTTATGAGCTCTACTTATCATCTTTTACACCAAGTATCTCAGAAACTTTTGCTTGGTGAACCCATCAGCAACTTAGGAGACCCGTGGTGGTTTATTAACATGTGGCTAAATGCCCACATGCACAAACGCTTGCAATAGGATTTCTTTGCCCAACAATTCCCACGAGAAATCACCGAAGACCATGTACTTGGAGATGAAGAATCGGCAACACGCCCACCTCTCAATTTTGGTGAAGCCATAATTGTTCTTCCTGGAACAAAGGCCAATGAAGACCAGATCGGCAGATTCTTCCAAAGTTTCTACAACGGTCTTTCTCGTGATCATCGGGCCTGGGTACCCTATATTGATGAAGAAACCAGATTCCCCCTCCTTTTCAACTTTGCTGATGACACCCTAAACCAGGATAATGAACTTATGATGGCCATCATTACTCCCAGGGCAATCCCAGTGAACACATTCGGCAGTGGGAAAAACACCAATATCACGTACGAATTTTACAACCCATCGGCAGTATCCCGTGAATTGGCTTTTGGGCAGCTACCAATCAAACTTTGTTTTGCCGATGTGATCAAGCCGAGAGAAACAATCACCTGCGGAACAGATTGGAGTAGGGTAGTGCGACTCTCCCCCGATGTCGATGCTACAGATGTTGATCTATCCATCTGGACGCCAGCATCTTTTATTACTGAATCATATAAGCAATGGTGGCAAGAGTGGAGGGGACAACTATTTGCAACATCCGTTCATACATATCGGCACATGATTGACCCTGAGCACGTCATTCCCGATGATGCAGTAAGTTTCTTTTAACACCCTTCTGCCTTTTTCTTTTTATATCGGCAACTAACTTTCCTGTGAAAGGTCAACAACCCGGCACCACCTATGAGCAAGAGTGGGAAACCCTTCGATCTTCGGCCTGTTTCCTCGATATCACTGATCGGCTACAATGCCCCTACCTTAGCTGCTTTGACTCACCAGAGGACTCATGCCAAGACCATCACCTCCAAGTCCAAATTAGCTACAGCTAAGGCCACTCCATTGGCTGCTGCTACAACCCTGATCAAAGCATTCAAGGTAACAACCCCGTTTATTTCAACTCACACCGATCTCAAATTGTATTAACATTAATTCTCAGGGTGTAAGAACCACTGCTGGATCGTCATCGGCAATTCCTCTGACATCAAGCACCACCATCTCCGACAAACCTTCAGAGGTATTCCTTCAACTTTACATTTCATCTGTTAAATATCATATCTTACACCTGTTTTGTAGCAACAAATGGGTACATCGGCAAGTGTACCAGATGTTCAACCTCCACAACCAGCAACTGCCGATGCCCCCCAGCCAACCGTTACTGAGGCCCAAGCAAAGCGCAAAGCCTTAACAGATGCTGAGGCACAGCCAAAACGACAGAAGTCCATGCCGATCCCCACATCTGCCCCAATGTCTGCAAGCCAGCTAGAATCTGTCGATGCAACTGAGCAAACAGTCAATCCTCCTGTACAAGACATACCATCGGCCATCGTACTCCAAGGGCCAACCACCGATGAAGCCACAGAGGATATCCCATCAGCAAGCTCAGCCGATCCCCCACACGGCATACTCCAGGCCGCTTCCTCCAGCCAAGTACAGGAAATTGTCTTGAAACAGGTAAGCCGATTGACCTGGTCGATTTATAATATTCATACCTTATCCTTAACTGACCTCTTTTCTTCTTTTCAGGAACAAGACTCCCCAAACATCCTATTTTCCTTTGCCATTGACGTTTCTGATGATGATGGAGAGGAAGCAAGCTCTTCCCTTGCACTGGGAACAATATCGGCAGAAATCAAATCCAAGTTGGAAGCTCTCATGGACTTGTTACAGCAGGATACTGCCCAGCTGGTAAATGATTCAGACCCTGCAAAGGCAATTTTCAAAACAATCCGTGGCCAGATCCCTGCCGATGTTGAAGAAGCACTCTTCCCAGCAGCTCACTTAGAAAGCCGACAACTACAATACCAACGGGCTGCTCACCGTATTGTCGATAAAGCAGCTCAAGCTCAAGTCAAAGAAGAGATGCTGCAACTAAAACAGATTGCCGATGAGAAGCACAAGAGTATCGGCAACTTGCAGACCTCGGGTGCCGATCTTAAGCAGAAAATCTTGGATTTATCGGCAAAGAGGATGGCTCTACTGGCTGAATTGAAGGAAGTCAAGGCAGCCTTAACTCATGCCAGACAAGAAAACCAGCTACCCGATGCCATCAAGGCCCTTCAGCAAGAAAGAGACATCCAAGCTCGCAAAGCCCTAGCAATGAAGAAAAAACTCAAGCCTGTGGAGGGTGCTGCCGATGAAGATATTAAAGAGATGAAGGAAGCCGATCAAATTCGCCTACGTGCGATATCGGCTATCCAGTGCTTATTAAATTTGTAAATCTTGTCTATTGCATCAGCACTTTATAAAACACTTATACCTTTGTATAATTCTAGCCGATAGGACTGTTATCGGCACTTATACTTTTATGCATCCATCCAGATACTAGGGTAATATCTCTTTAAATATTTTCCGTTTAATGCTCTAGGAAACACAACCCCTTCAAGGGTTTCTAGAATATATGTGTTGCCAGGAATAGATTGATTTATCCGATATGGAGCTTCCCAATTGGGAGACCACTTTCCAAACTTTGAACTTTTAGTCCCAATCGGTAAAATCAACTTCCAAACCAGATCTCCATCGGCAAACTCCTTTACCTTCACCTTCTTGTCATACCATCTGACTATTCTTTTCTTATTTTCTTTGATGCTAACTAAAGCCCTTAACCGATGACCTGTCACATCTTCTAACTCATTTTTCATAAGAGTATCATAGTCATCGGCTGTTAGTTGATCTTGAGAATATATCCGCCTAGAGCCAGTTTTAATTTCCCAAGGCAACACTGCATCGTGTCCGTATACTAACTGATAAGGAGTTATTTTGACTGCACCATGACATGGCATCCGATATGACCACAAGGCTTCATTTAATAATGTATGCCACCGTTTAGGATTTTCTTTAATTTTGCGCTTAATGATTTTGATAATCCCTTTGTTAGAGGCCTCAGCCTGACCATTAGCTTGAGCATAATAGGGAGAAGAATTCAAAACTTTAATCCCCATACCAACAGCAAACTCATCAAATTCTCCCGATGTAAACATAGTACCCTAATCAGTAGTGATGGTTTGAGGAATACCAAATCGGTAAACAATATGCTCTTTCACAAAATCGATCATATTAGTCGATGTCACCTTTTTCAAAGGAATTGCTTCAACCCATTTTGTAAAATAATCGGTAGCAACCAGAATAAATTTATGTCCTTTGCTCGATGGCGGATAAATCTGACCGATGAGATCGATAGCCTATCCCCGAAACGGCCAAGGTTTAATTATAGGGTTCATAGCCGACGCATGCGCGCTTTGAATATTACCAAACTTCTGACACCCCTGACATCCTTTAAAATATTTAAAACAATCTTCAAGAATAGTTGGCCAATAGTATCCATTCCTTCTGATCATCCATTTCATCTTAAAAGCTGATTGATGTGCCCCACATACTCCTTCATGGATTTCACCCATCAAGCTTTTTGATTCATCATTGGTAATACATTTGAGTAAAACTCTGTCTATAGTCTGATAATATAATTCATCGTCGAGGAGTACATACTTGGTGGCTTGGAATCTTATCCGTCTTTCAACCTTTTTAGATGGATCCTTTAAATAATCGACAATCTCCTTCCTCCAGTCATCGGTATCAACTGCCGTGTTAGCACTTCCTGGATAGGCTGATACCCTGAAGCATGCTGAGCTAGTCGATTAGCTTCTTCATTATGCAGTCGGGAAATATGTTCAAGACGAAAATCTCTAAATCCTTTCAACAATTGCAAACATCTTTCATAATATGAAATTAAAACTTCACTTCGGCATTCATAAATTCCAGTTAATTGATTTATAACCAGCATAGAATCGCCAAAGATTTCAACAGCATCGGCACGTATCTCCCTAAGCAATTCTAACCCTTTTATCAAGGCTTGGTATTCAGCCTGATTGTTTGTCGATGTAGCAACAATCGGCAATGAAAACTCATACTTCCTTCCGTGAGGTGAAATCAACACAATGCCGATACCTGCTCCTTCACCACATATAGACCCATCGAAGAAAAGTGTCCAAGGAGCAACTTCCAGAGAATCCACTATATTGCAATGCTGAGTGATAAAATCAGCCATAACCTGCACCTCAACTGCCTTAGCCGATTCATAACGTAGGTCAAATTCTGATAATGCTAAAATCCACTTGCCGATTCTACCACTTAATATCGGCATCGACAGCATATACTTGACCACATCATCTTTGCATATGACAGTACATTCGGCAGATAGCAAATAATGTCTTAACTTGATACAGGAAAAGTATAAGCACAGACATAATTTTTCGATAGCCGAATACCTTGTCTCAGCATCCACCAATCTTCTACTCAAATAATAAATAACACATTCTTTCCCTTCAAATTCTTGAATAAGAGCTGAACCGATAACAGTATCATCATTTGATAAATACAACCTGAAAGGCTTCCCGTGTTGGGGTGGAACTAGCATTGGAGGATTTGTTAAGTACTTCTTAATTTCATCTAGGGCTAACTGCTGCTCAGCTCCCCATACAAATTCCTGATCGGCCTTCAATTTAAGCAATGGACTGAAAGCCTTGATCCTTCCCGACAGATTAGATATGAATCTTCTAATGAAATTAATCTTGGCGATCAAAGATTGCAACTCAGTTTTATTGGCAGGAGCAACCACCTTGTTAATTGCATCAATAGACTTCCTACTAATTTCAATACCCCTCTGATGTACCATAAAACCCAAGAATTGACCTGCCGATACACCAAATGCACATTTATTAGGATTCATCTTCAATCCATGCTTCCTTGTGCACTCCAATATCTTTCGTAGATCAGCTAGATGTTCTGTGATATCCCCAGACTTAACCACTACATCATTAATGTAGATCTCCACTAATGTGCCGATGTATTCATAAAAAATAAAATTCATAGCTCTCTGATAAGTAGCACCGGCATTTTTCAAACCAAAAGTCATGACTATCCACTCAAACAACCCCATATGACCTGGACATCTGAAAGCAGTCTTGGGAATATCTTCTTCAGCCATGAATATTTGATTGTAACCTGCATTACCATCCATGAAGCTGATAATTTGATGTCTGGCTACAGCATCAATCAACAAATCAGCAATAGGCATTGGATAACCATCCATCGGTGTGGCTCTGTTAAGATTCCTGAAATCAATACAAACATGAAGTTTCCCATTTTTCTTATAAACAGGAACCACATTAGAAATCCACTCTGCATATTGACATTGCCGAATAAACTTTGCCTCAATTAATTTAGTTATTTCGGCCTTAATGTCAGGAAGTATATTAGGGTTGCATCGGCGCACTAGCCGCTGATGTGGCCGAAATACAGATTTGATAGGTAACCGATGTTCAACTATCAATTGGTCTAATCCAGGCATCTCAGTATAATCCTAAGCAAAATAATCTTTATATTCTTTTAACAAATTGGTCATTTGTTGCTTACACTTGGAATCTAACTAAGCACTAATAAAAGTAGGTCTTGGCCTATCGCCATCACCAATATCTACCTCTACTAAATCATCAGCCGATGTGAACCCCTGACCTAATTTTCCATCATCGGCAAACCTATCCATTAAAACTCTTCTTCAGAACTGACTGCTTGGATCGGTGGAATTTCATAATCAACAACTTTGAGGAACTCTTTTTCCCAAACTTCTCCTGGTATGCATTTGGTTCGCTCATAAGTGTCTGATTCTGCTGATGCGATGATATAAAAAGAATCACCAGAGACAACCTCAATCTTATCCCCAATCCACTCTACGAGGCACTGATGCATTGTAGAAGGAACACAACAATTGGTATGAATCCAATCCCTTCCTAGAAGCAGATTATATGCACCTTTACCATTAATAACAAAGAACGTCGTCGGCAAAGTTTTGCTACCGATGGTCAATTCAACACATACTGCCCCTTTAGCCGGTGACACATTGCCTTCGAAATCCTTCAGCATCATATCGGTTTTGGTCAAGTCTTGATCTCCTTTACCAAGTTTCCGATACATCACATAAGGCATAATATTAATTGCAGCTCCTCCGTCGATAAGTATCTTGGATACAGGCTGCCCATCAACTTTGCCTTTCACAAATAACGCTTTGAGATGCTATCTCTCGTCGTCAGTAGGTTTCTCAAAAACAGTCATCATTGGATCTAGTGCTAGCTGAGCTACTTGATCGGAGAAAACAACTTCTTCCTCATCATCAGAAAGTGCCAGAAACTCCATCGGCAACATAAATACCATATTGACATCTGCCGATGTCCTCTTGTCCTTGTGTTTTACCCGCCACTGCTGATGGTCAAACTTATCATTGGAGGAACTTTCCTCTCGGTATAGATCCTCCTGACGCTCACGCTGCATCCTCCTTTTCTGTGTCTTTGTCAGACCCTCAGGGCACCATCGAGGAAGCTTAGTTCTCAAAACCGGCTAATAACAGGTCCCAGTTGATTCTACACGACGTATATTAGGGTCCCTGTAGAATATTTCTTCATCGGGAACTCTTGCGTTTGCCATCTCCTCAAGCTCCTCTTGATTCCTTGGCAAATATCCAGCGCGTTTATCAAGCCTTTCATGTACACTAAGTCTGCCTCCCAGCCGATCATGCACTGATGCTCTACCTCTGATCGGCTCATTGATAGATAAACCCTGATTGCCAGGTTGAAACCTCCTTTCTGGCCGATTGACTCCATAATAACCATTGCACTCAGGGCAATTTTCAATAGTTGGCAATTTAATACCTTCTTCCCAGCAATGGATGAAAAACGGGCACCTCCAATGATCTTTATGCCGATACCACTCCTCTCGACGTCTCTCTTCTTGGTGTTGTCGATATCGGTCCCTACGCTAACGCCAACCCTCTTGCTACCTTCGATGGGTAATCACAATGCCAGGTCGAGGAGGTTTTTTGGAGCTACTACTTTCTCCCAGCAGACCCTTACTTTTTGCGTCATCGGTAGTTATCCGATGCTGGGAATCCACTGATGCGTTTTTTTCAGCAGCCTCTGATGTCAATATCTTAGTCTAACCCTTGGCATCCAACATATTTGCTGGAAAAGGGTGTTGATCAATTTTCATCGGCTTCTGGGTCTTGGAATTACCAAACTTAATTCTCCCAGATTCAATAGCCGATTGTAACTGTTGCCTGAACACTTTGCACTCATTTGTACTGTGTGAAGTTGCATTGTGCCATTTGCAGTACAAAATCTTCTTCAACTCTTCTGCCGATGGGATCACATGATTAGGTGACAACTAAATTTGGCCCTCTTGAAGCTAAAGATCAAATATCTTGCCGGCTTTGGTGATATCAAAGGTAAACTTTTCTGGCTCTTTCTGACCAAATGGACAAGATATCAGCTTTTTATTTTTAACCCACTCAGCTAAGCCGATAATTGGTTCTTCATCTGAATCTGAATCTTCTACCTCTTCAACAAATGATACTTTTTTGCTCCAATTCTTTTTAGGTTCAAAAACCCTAGTGTCTTAATCAGAGATCCTTTGTACAAGATGACTCAGACTTTCAAACTCCTGAGAGGCATATCTGTCCTTAAGATGTGGCAATAACCCTTGGAAAGCCAGATCGGTAAGCTGCCGATCATCCAGCACCAAGCTGTAGCACTTATTTTTTACATCTCGTAGCCTTTGCACAAAACTTTCTACTGATTCATCATTACGCTGTCTTAATTTTACTAAATCGGTAAGCTTCTTTTCATGGATTCCAGCAAAGAAATACTTGTGAAATTGTTTTTCTAGATCAGCCCAAGTAATAGTAGAATTTGGTGGTAATGAAATGAACCATGTGAATGCCGATCTAGATAAAGATGATGAAAATAGTCGAACTCTTAATTCATCTCTGCTAGCTGCCTCTCCACATTGAATAATGAAGCGATTGACATGTTCCATCGTTGACGTATCATCTTGCCCAGAAAATTTAGTAAAATCTGGTACCTTGTACCGATTTGGGAGAGGAATTAAATCATATGCTGGAGGGTATGGAGTCCGATAAGAATAAGTATTGACTTTGGATTTTATCCCAAACTGATCCCTCATAATTTCTGCTATCTTATCGGCCCAAAAAGCATCAGCCTCCTGCTGACGAACTTGCTGAATTTCTACAGGAGTTGCCTGCTAATATCCCTCCACGTATCTTTGTGGCACACGATCTCCAGCCATCGGCATATTCGCCGTTACTTGTGGCCCACTAACCTGCTGGAAAGGATTCATCGGCTGAGCTGCCGATGCTTGATTCTGAAAACCAGCTTGCATATGTCCTTGCTAAATCCCTGCAACTTGCTGATTTTGCTGAACTGTATGCTGAACAGGTAACTGCCCTGACCAACCGTTATTAGAACTCATCGGTACAAAATTTACCGATGGCTGGTAATTTGCTGACATTGTTGGATAATTAGTATAACCAGCTTGAGGCATGAACTGCACCCCAGGTTGACTCATAGCAGGGGCCTTCTGCTGCATCGACAGTAAGCTTGCCGATGGACTTGTATTGGGTGCTTGAAACGAAGGCATCTAGAAACCTTCTGGAGTTGGTTACACAGTAGTTGATGTGGCATATTGAGGCACTTGAGCCATCGGCGAAGCAGCCGATGATATAGGAGTTTTTCCTACTGCATCAAACACTTGAGGTAACCCAGGATTGAAGGCAGATGACTCCGGAGGCATACCATATCCCCACCAATCAGCAGGAATCTGGCTATTCTGAGACACAGGGCCTGACATAGCTAATGCCGATAGATCTGTATTAAGCTGAACTCGTCCTCCTGAAAGTACCGGATCTGATTGTATCGGTGTAGATTGAATATTAGGTAAGTCTGCCGATACTAGAGGAGAAGTAACTTCTGTACCCACAATGGCTGAGGGAGCCGATGGAGTATTAACAGATGTCGGTTCTGGTTGGTGATAAGCTGGCCCAAGGTAATGTGGTGACGCTTGTCCTTTTTTAAAAGTTCAAACCACAGCATTATGAACAGTATTGGACAGCACATTGGAGTGATTAATCAAAGCATGATTTACTACAGAATTAACCATCTCTTGAAGTTTACCAGGATTGGAGTCAAAGGTAACCTGCCGAGGCAACGGCAAATCTTGCTTCTGGATGACCTGTCCACTCTTGTTTATGCTGAATGATTTCAGGCAAAGCTGCCTGTGAGGCAACGGCAAATCTTGCTTCTGGATGACATGTCCACTCTTGTTTATGCTGAATGATTTTAGGCAAAGCTGCCTGTATTCTTCTATAGCCTTTTCCATAGCCTGCTTCTGATCTTCCTTAAGATCTTCTTCTGATACCGCGATGATGTTCCCCGAATCGATCTTAGGATTGAACATATTGATCATGATGATCAGTCCCACCGGGCGTGCCAAAAGATGTGTTGATGCAAAAGTGGATCTGCAAACACAAAGGGCTAATACCCGAATCGATATCCAAAGCGTGCGAGTCGATTTGACCTGTTAATCGACAAGGATGAAAATACGAGCACTTTGGTCCTGACAACAGAGATACGCCCGGAAATCACGGCCAAGAGGTAGTCACGTGGAACTCGAGGATCGCCGAAGGTCGCACTGAAGTGATGCAGCTCGCCGAATCGATGAGAACTCGTAAAAAAGAAAAATATGCAAATTGACGAAGTCGCCGAAAAGTAAGTAGATGCAAGTAGGAGTAAAAATTGGTTTGATATTGATTGATATATCTATTACATTGCCCCTCAATCTATATTTATATCCTGACCTAAGGAGACATAACCAAACAGGACTAGGACACCGAGTCCATACCGAAGGAAAAACATGACTCTTACACGAATCATACTCTAACAAATACAGAAAAGGAAATCAACTCCTATCTACTTCCCTGTCCGCCTCAATTACGATGAAATTCCAATCGATCTCCTCTCCATCGGCATGCTTCCTGTTATCTCCATCGGCAGCAGCCCTCAAATCTTCCTTCATCGGCACGCTTCCTATTATCACAGGCTCCATCGGCAGCAATCTTCAAATCTTCCTATATCGGCATCGGCAATAACATCTCCAATCTTATCAGCAACACCTCTGAATTTAAATCTACGTCCCCATCGGTCACCACCATTCATCGGCAACAACCCTTATAAGTTAATTTCCATTGGCACCCGTCTGTCACCGTATACAGTAACTTTCCTCCTGCCAATTAGCCCACTCTGATCATTTTGACACGTGCCAAAAAATGGTGTCAACACACCTGGTTTTCTAAAGAACAAAACCAGACTAATCATATGTGTGCCTAGGAAGTCCACACATATGTCAGAATGAAAAAGTATCTGAAACAATGTTATTACATAACGTATACATAGCTATATTAACACTTACATCAGAGTATCATGGAACGGTGACTAAACTTCAGGCTCCATTCTTCTCAGGGACGGCTGACTGGTAGCTCCGTATGCCAAACACTTTGGAAAGACTTCTGGAAACTCCACTACCTCTTTATCCTTCTTCTAAGTAGCACCTTACTACACTCTAGAGTGTGGGGGAAATAGCAAGAGTGAGTCCATGTGGAACTCAACAAGTATAACACAGGGTTCATGAGGCTGAAAAAGGCTAGACACTGTTTGACTGCATTTAGCTTTTATTCATTATATAATTAGCAATTGAGTAGCATCAAGATGAACCAATTCCCATTAATGAACCAATGATCAATTTTAATAAGGATAATGAATAGCATTAACATGAGCATAATAATAATCAACAGTAATTAAGCATGATATAACAATGGTGATCATCTATCTGTAAATGTTCCAAGGCCACCTGTATCTGTGGGCACGGCTAGTATACTAGTTTTTAACTCTGCGCAGAGGTGTACACTTTCACTGTGAGCCATGACTTCCAAATGCGTGGGTTTGCAAGGCCCAAAACATCGAAAACCATATAAAAGCCATTCAAAAGTTCGTCTAACAAGTTAGGGCCATTAGATTCACTCGGCAGGCAGATGTAGGAACCCCTTTTCAAATGGCACAATTCCTTCTCGGCTATACTCATAGACTAGAGGCTGTCCTACACCCAACGTGTCAAGCTATTCTTACGCCATTTAAGGTAACCACTAACAAGCTAGAAAAGGTCTCTTGAACAACTAGAGCCAAAGCCATATAGCCCTCATAGCTGTACTGTATGTCCCAGATGATCACGTACAGATAAGTCCTTATGGAGAGAAACCAGAGCAACAATATAACCCCTTGCTCTAGCCCCCTTTTCAATAGTAATAAAATCATCATTAAAGGTTGGTCGCTTAATCCATTAGTCAAATTACAAGATCATTGTTCATAATTAAGCACTAGCAATAGCTACCCAAATGCATATCCCATAGGTGACAAGAAAACAAGATATCAATAGCTAAGTTATAATCTCTATAGCTACCCAAATGCATATCCCATAGGTGACAAGGCAACTGAACGAAAGCACTTATGTTTCAAGGTTGAACTAAGCATCTTGTAATTCAAAAGATATTTAGTTTAATATTAATTAGATTAACATTAATTTAGGACAGACTGAAGTATAAACCCGTGTTGCGTTTAATTAGAAACTCAATTGCACAAGCATAAATCAAATTAATATCTAACTTATAAATTTCAAAGATGTAAGACATGTTAAACATTGTTGCTAACACATAACTTCGATCGGCACTATTGCAAAACAAAAATGGATTTAAACCGGGATTTCTTTTAATTGGAAAACTATTAAATAAATATATTAATCTAATTACTATTTAAATTAATAAATTCATAATTAAGTGACATGATAAACATTGTTACTAATACATAGTTTACGTCAACACAAACATAACACGACACGAACGAAATTGCAACCCTTAGTTATTTTCTAATTAACAGCGATTAAATAATTATTAATCAAAAAGTTTCTAAATCAATAAATTTATAATTGTGAGACATGACCAACGTTGGTACTACCGTGTAGAGCGCGATTACACAAACCTAACGCAATTAGAATGACTCGAATCGGAGTTAAAACGAATGAACGGCGCGCATTAAAAGATGAGTGGCAGTTCTGTAAATACCGTCATCTTCTTCCTTTGGCATGTACGAACGTCATGGCCATGGAGATGGCCTGCTACTGCTCTTGCGCCGGAGGGAGCACATGGCCGAGGCTTGGCCGGCCAGGCGCGCGGCGCGGCGCCCAGGTCGCAGCGGCGCAGGGCAGGACGCCCAGTGGCTAGCCTGCACGACGCGCGGAGGCGGCGGTGGCCTGTCATGGCCGAGCAGCACCGGCTGCTCTCGTTCAAGGACAGGGGCCGGGCGTGAGGAGGGCAGCGCGGGGCTGCGGGGTCGCGCTGAAGGTTCTTGCGGGTGAGGCCCCTCCGGGTAGCGACGCACGGGGCTGCGAGTTGGCCGGAAAAGACGATGAAGATGGCCGGCCATGGTGCTCGTCACCGAAAAAGAGGAAGAAGGTTAGGGAAACGACGAACGGATGATGGATTCGTAAAAAGAAAGATGTGCCAGTGAAGAGGACGACGAGACGAACCTCAGAGTGGAAGCGGAATTCGCCGGAGATGTCCGAGGTGGCCGGAAAAGCTCGCCAAACCATTGCCGGAACACAAGTTGTAGATAAAGAACTTCGGCGAGGGGTGGAGGGAGCTACGAGTGGCGGCTCGCGATAAGGGTTGTACTTCTGAAACCAGGGCATCGAGGGCTACGCCGGCATATATATAGTGGTAGGGTTTGAAAACTTTTCAGAATTTCTTAATTTCAGGATTATTTTAATTCCGCAAATAAAAATAATTCCAAAAAATCTAGAATTACCTTTTAAGCCGCGAAAAATAGCCCGGAGCTCAGAAAAAATCACGGAAAAAATCCTGGAGACTCTTGGAGAGTTAAGGAACTCAACTAAATGATTTTGAGCTCATGAAAAGATTGATGAAGAGATTAAGGAAAAAGATTAAGCTCACGAAAATTGAAATTTTAAATCCAGAAAATGCCAAAAAGTTTTCCGATGAGAAGTAAACGTCGTCCTATGGTATTTTGAAAATAATAGCACTCACCAACACCAAAGACAAGCATCACACAAACACCACATTATCATATTAATATGAAAAAGTTTAAAACCACAATTTTCTATATTTAAATTAGAAGCAACTTAACTTATCTAATAAATTTATTCAAATATTGAAATCATTTATTTTATTTAGTGTTTTCTAAGCATAACCCAAAATTGAAAATTTTGGGGTGTGACAAGGACTATGCCTAGAAAACCACGTCCTGATATAGGGTGTACCACACAAACCAGGGGCTCACAGCAGCCAGGGGGCTACGCTCCCTGATGTACGATGTACCACCACCCTTCTCGGTACCTGAAGGAGGTTCTCGGCACCCTAGAAAATCTCTCGGTACCCGAGTAGCAACATACTGGCTCCTCAATACTTGGGAATATTGAGCTGCACTGCTCAAAACCTCGGTATGCGATGGAAAAGCTCACTGGTACTTATAGTACACAAAACCTGCAGGGGATCTGCGTCGTCCCGAAGGCTAAAGCTATGAGCTAGCTTATCACTAAGTCCTACGGGGCTATTATTAGATATATGGGTCAGGGGTACCTGCACCGCCCGTATATCTGAACATTAGCAGGCTATCGGCCTAGCAGTCACCAAGAAGGAGGCCCACAAAAGCTGACACGATCGACCAATGTGGAGATCAAGGTAAACCAGGATAGGCATATCTAGACAATAGCTAGGATCAATCTATTGTGCATATTGTGTAACAAACTAGGAATCTAATCTGTTAGCCCAATCGCCCTCTCTGTAACCCTACCTCCTCTTCCTATATAAAGGAGGATAAGGACCTCGGGCTCAAGATCCATCTTCCACCATTCTAATCTACTATGTAGCTAGGAACAACAGCCCTTGTAATTAAGCATACGAATACAAGAGCAGCAGCACCACTGGAGTAGGGTTTAGCATGCCACAGCGCCCTAAACCGATATAAATCCTTGTGTCTCGTGTGCTACCATTTGATTCTATATACGCGATCTTGTTGCTAGGCATTGCCAGAGCATAGTAGTCAATGTCATCGAAGTCGTACTCCGGGCCATTCTCTGAAAGGATCTCGAGGAAGGTGTGTAGCGAGGGGACATCGATCCTCGCCTAGCTAGAGAGGATGGTGCTCCGTGGCACCTCACGGCTGATGAGATGCTCTAGCTCTAGCCGAAAGTACGTTGCCACACTCTGGATCTCGAAAGGTAGGTCCGAGAGATAGTACCAGAAGCGCTCAAGAGGTGGGAGCACCTCGCCAGTGGCGATCCGGTGATGGACATTAGCTAGCATGTAAAGCTTCTGGCGGCGGTCTGACACGGTTTCGAGCCCAGGCCACGCCGGATCTGTCGGGCGAGGACCTCGAGATCTACTCCGAAGAGGCCTGGTGGAGAGGGTAGCGTCGGGAGCTCATTGCCCGCCGACGCGGCCTCCTTGAGTAGGTGGAGCTCGCCATAGCAGTCGTCGATGTAGGCTAGGCTCCCAAGTTGAGGACCTGGCCCGGAGTGAAGGTGCCGGCCATGTTGAAGAACTCACCGGGGATGCGGACGTTATAGTCTAGGGCAGCGCCGCTCACTCCGGCGACAAGGTGGTTGGCTCTGGCCACCGTAGAGCAGGAATCACACTTAACGCACTCCCCTACCTGGTGCGCCAGCTATCGTGGTGTCAAAACCATGGCAAGCATTGTTGTTCGACATGTGTCACTAAGTGTGTATCTCCGGTGGCTTAGGTGGACTCAAGAACATAAAAAACATAGAGAGGACGCATAGTTTATCCTAGTTCGGGCTATCAGGGCCCTATGTCCAGCAGCTAAGGATCCTTACACTCAAGAATACCCAAAATCAGGGGTTACAACAGAGTGTAAGAGAGAGATTTGGTAGGAGATTGTTCAGTGCTAATCCTAGAGACCTCGTCGCTGGTGAGTGCCTTCCCCCTCGTCAGTGAGGATGAAGACGATGGAAGCGAGGGAGGAGCTCTCGGTGCTCGTGTCAGGGTGGCTCTACTCTAGGTGCAAAGCTCGTGCTATTTCTTGAGGACAGGAATGATTTGTTCAAAATCGTCCCTCTCTCCTCTAGGTTCCGACCTCCCCCTATATATCGAGGTAGGTCGGGTATATGGCGGTTTGGGGGAGTCTAGCCTAGGTCTACATGCGCTAGACCCCAGGAGGATCTTGCTACGACATCATGTGGACCGTGCCATTGTCGTGGAGCCGAAGAAACCCTAGGTGTCATCCAACTGCTCTGTTCTGACATGCGGAGTGTCAGGCTCTGACAGCTTAGACTGGCCTCTACCAAGTGCACCTTCTGGAGGCTTCTTGGTGGTGAAGGTAGCCGGCTTGGGGGCTGACGCGTGGGCCCTCTAGCCCCCGAGCCCCTTGAGACCAGCGGAGGAGTTTGTCTTCTTGCATCACACCCTGTGCATGACCTTGTCGGAGGTGCGGTTGACAGGGTCGCACCTGCTGGACAGTTCGGGGAGCCTTGGCTAGCACCGAAGGCCGTGGGGGCCAAGGATCGGGTCCATACTTTCGTTGATCAGGAGTCCGAGGCTCGGCGAGCCCCGGAGCCCTGAGCAGAGGTGGCATGCATGCTCGGGTTCAGAGGGTGTGCTCGAGTGCACCCGAGGGGTGTAGCCCCCGAGTCATCCTGGAAGGGTCAGTCAGGGAGTCTCTCGGTCAGGAACCTTTGATCCTGAGGCTTAACATACCCCTATGTTAGGATCTCATCACTAACTTTACTTTGTTTTTACGTTTGTTGACTCTGCTTTCGTTATGCTCCCCCAGTTCATGTACCCAAGCTAGCGTATGAATTAGTCTTCTCATCATAGTATCGAATGGGGCCATCATCAACCATTCACCCGATGAAGCAAGTCTTCCTGTTTGCTGATAAACGACTTCACATCTACCGGTGTTCTTTTCCATCAAACTCCTCCATTAAAAACGTTGATTCGGGACAGGCTCAGCACAACTTCTGAGAAGAAGAAATATGTTCCTAGAAGATTACAATTGTGTCTTTTGTGCAGCTTCACCTACTGAAGAGTCAGTTATGCACTTGTTGCTTGCCTGCCCCTTGGCACAAAATTGTTGGGCAACTTTAGGCCTCATGGTTCCTCATCTTGTGGATCCTTTTGACATAATTGTCATGTTCAGAGCTCAGCTTCACCGTCCTTTTGCCTTGGAGATCCTAATCACTATGTGTTGGAGTATATGGTCAATCAGGAATGATCTTATTTTCAGAGGCATCCAACCATCTCTTCAACGCTGTAAAGCTATTTTCAAGAGAGAATTTGCTCAAGTTATCCTTAGAGCGAAGGCTGCTTATCAACCGAACATTAGTCAATGGCTAGAAGGCTATGTGTAATTTTGCTTATTTTTTTCTTTACCTTCTTTGTCTCGTGACACCATTTGTAAAGACTTGTTGTTCTATTTTAATAAAAGACAGTAGGGGGAAACCCCTCCTGAATTCATCAAAAAAAAAAAACGTTGAAATTTCCATATACCAGCGCAATGAAATTGACAATGGAAAGCAACGCAACAGTCTCACGATTATTGGTATCATTTATTACCAGCTGATTGTGACGGCAATGGACACAAACCTGCTATGTTTTGCCAACCCAAAACCTGTACCCAAGAATATAAAATTTGCCCGTTAAACACCCATGACACATCATGCCCACTCAGGTCTCTGGTACCCAACGGATAACGCGTGCCCGCAACAGACACACACCAGGTATGCAAATGATACAAATATTTACCCGCAGCATACACGGACCTAGGGATGGAAATGGTTCAAATATTTTCCAACTAATCAAAGAGAATTTTCTGTCGCGTATGCAAAAAGAAAATTAAGATATTAGATACAAGTTCGGATATTTGTATTCGATATCAAATACATGTATAAGATGGCTGATATCCATCAGATATCTAATATCCAATATTTTAACTCAGACATAAAAAAAACAAAAATCCAAATGCCCAGCGGATATATCAGAAATGTAACAAGATGCCCAGGCTGCATGGTCGAACGTGTGGATTCGCCAGTTGGGCACTAAAGGACAGAAGCAGATTAAAACAGAGTAGGTCTTGATTTTTACAGCAGGCAGTTGGGAAAAAGGTGCAACGCTGGGCTCACACGATCTTCTCTATTCTCTGTCGTGAAAGCGGGAAGCAGCCGAATCCCATCAACTGCTAGTACAGATGCAGATTATGCTAGCTCTAGACGTTTCCGGCATTTTCCTGGTGCTGCAGCCCGTACTTGGTCATATAAGATATATATTAGCCGGATACCCTGCAGATTCGATCCATTGGTCGGAGGAGGAGGCCATGCGCCTGGCTTCGTTGCAGTGCAGGCACGCTTGACGCAGCCAGGGAACTAAATGACGATATGCATTGCACCTGCACGCATTCCTCGTGCACGTTATACACTTGAAGAAATACAGTAGAAAGCGACTTGTAATGCACTAGTTGTGAGTTGTAACTACGGGCCATTTGATCCACGGAACACACAGAGGCTCCCCACAATCAAAATTCAAAATTAATGAAACCCCACAAGATATCCCAGGATGCAATCAATCAAATTGGTTCCCTTATCTAAAAAAAAGATGCAATAATTGAGTCGCCGCGTGTGCTAGACAAATTTACCTGAAGCGTAGGCAGAGAGGCTGCCTCTTGTCTGCAGACGCATGTCGCCCTACCGTCGACTCCTCTTCAATGGAACACGTTTTCCAGAAAGCGAGATTGATGCGTGCTGCGGATGCTGCAGATGGCACATTGGATCAATCGGAGGAATCCAAAGGAAGCAATACGGACCAAGCAAAACAGAGATCTAAGAACAAAACGGACCAAGCAGTGCGGCTGATGTTTACCTTGAGCAATAGCAGAGCGGCTGATGTTTGTCTCTAAGCGGAAAGGATCCCTTGTGTAGAGCACATACCACTTCCTTGGGCTGCCTTCATCATGTGCGTAGGCTTTGACTTTCTGGATGTGGCACAGCTTGTGCCACTCAGGACCAGATTTCTCTGCTGCTATGCATGTGAGCAGGGATAAGGAACAATCTAGCTGCAAATGCCTTGGGTTCACATCTTGCAGATACTTGGGGACTGTTTTCATGGTATAATCCGCCAGATTGAATCTCTGTAGTGCAGGTATGCCCTCCAATACCTTCATCTTTGGGCATTCAACGATGACGAGCTTCTGCAGTTCCGGTAGATTACTGATCCTCTCCAGGTCAGTGTTCCGAAACACGTCGAGGTGGACAACAGAAGTGAAGTTCTCCAAAGACCTTAGGTTCTTGACTTCATATATGCATAATTCCTTCAAAGCCCTTGCGTGGAAGGCAAGCCCAGGAGGCATGTGGCTCAATTTGCACCCTTTTAGTTTAAGCCTCTCCAAGATAGGCATGGCTTTCACTTGTTCCTCCCACGCCCATTCCTCCCATCGGACAAATCCATCAAATATCAAGTTATGCAATCTGGGAAACGCATCCCCTACCTGATTGTTTTGTTGTAGGAATTCAAGCCCAACACACTTGATGGATGGGGCACGATTAATCTGCAGAAGCGCCAAGCAGCGAAGCTGACTCAAGCCACTAGGAAGCTCTGTGCAGCAGGCCAAGTCATCCATCGTTATAATCCTCAAGCTCCTAAGCGGCGTAACTGCTGCTGCTGGCATCATCCATCTTGGGAGCCTCTGACCAAAATACCCATGAATGTTAAGGTTTTCTAAGCCAAGTGGAGGGCAGAGCTCATCAAAAACGTCCTCGATTTGCCTCTTATCTTTCTCAGAGATCCCTTCTCCCTCTTTTGCCAACAGGCCATCATCTCCAAGTCTACTGGTGCAACACAGTGATAGAAATCTTAGGCGATTCTTTTCACCAAGTTTGGCCTTTATAGCAGATGAGGAAGAAGCTACTTTCTCCAAGAAACTGATATCAAGGTCTGTCAGCTGGAAGAGAGGCCCTAGTTCCTCCAAACTACAGTGATCACAGTCCATGCGGGCAGGAAATCCATATAATTTCCTCAAAGACGTTAGACCACAGAAACCCCTTGGTATAACATTTATATTTGTCCAGTCAAATCTTAGATACCTCAAGTCTTGTAGCATTCCAATGCTACACGGAAGCTTATCCAAACTCTGACAACCAGAAAGGCTAATATACTGCAAGAATTTCAACTCACTTATGTCTTCTGGTAACTTGGATGTATTACTGTTTTCTATTGACAAATACCTCAAATGTTTGAGTTGATACAAAGATTCAGCTATTGCATCAAAATTTACACTGTCCAAATGTAGTGTTCGAAGACTTGAAAAAGAAAGAAATGAATCACCTGGTTGAATCTTTATATTACCAAATAAAATCATTGTTCTCAGTGATATTTGTGTTTGTAGAGAACACCACTCCAAATCAGGTTGTTCCGATTGTTTGCTTTCCAAAGATAACCGAATAAACTTTTGTGATTTCAGCTTGTCAATCCCAATTCTACTATTGTGAGCTATGAGTGCTTCATCTCCAAACATATAGTGAGCAAATGACCGGACAATATCATGCATGTTGCAAACTATTTGATCAGCATAATTCTTATCTGGCTCAATAAGGTTCCGCTGTATTAACTCATCATAGTACTCTCTTCCTATTTCTTCTAAGTCACGTAAAGTTCCATGAACAAATCCTTCACTAATCCACATGCCAACAATGTTATCAACAAAAAACAATGTGCCCCTAGGGAGGAGGGAGTAGTGCAAAAGGCAAGGCTTCAAACACGGCTGCAGATCTTCATAGCTAAGATATATTGCATAATTTAGCTCTTTAGGCATTTGTTGTACTGACCATAGAGAATCATTTATCACATTTTCCCAGTCAATTCGTCTTATCCTTTTCTGACGCAGGAGACCTCCCATTACTTTGACTGCAAGAGGTAAACAATCACATTTTTCTACAAGTCTCATTCCAATATCCTTTAGTATTTCAACCTGGCGCTCATCATTTACGTCTGTAACAACCTGCCAGAATTTCAAAACAATTAAGTAAGCATTAATTTATTGGACCCTGTTGAGATTTCCTATGAAAAGCACATCAAGAAACCTAATGCAATAGTCTAGCACACAATTTTTGGTCAACCTCGTTTATATTATATATGCATCTGC
Organism: Saccharum spontaneum; assembly: GCA_022457205.1. Lineage (NCBI taxonomy): Eukaryota > Viridiplantae > Streptophyta > Magnoliopsida > Poales > Poaceae > Saccharum > Saccharum spontaneum. The sequence continues at coordinate 12,524,167 of CM039596.1, read as the reverse complement.
GAATAAGTAAAATGAAAGAGAAGGCATGCACGAAAGTTGAGACAAAAGTAACAAAGTATTGACCACTAATATCCACGATGAATTTCCTCTTCCTTGCTCTTATCGCCTGTGAAAGTATATGAAATTTCCTAATCTGAAGCAAAATCAGCACTATTCATCTGCGCGACATATTATCAGCTTATAGTACAACATATTCGTCCAATGAGCAGCTCCCAATCACACAGCTTGTAAGTTAACTGCTAGTAAGTTTGAGTGGAAGTTTGTCATCACTGTTCCTGTGTTCCACCACCAGACTAAGAGGATGGCTCACATTGAAAAACAATATTGTAAGCTGCACCACCAGACTAAGTTTAAATGCTGTTTTAGACAATTTCATATGTGATGCGTTCTCATATATATTTCCTATCATACTCACAAGAATTTGTAAGCTGCACTATAGTAAATTACATCATTCTCATTAAAGCGCCCAAGCTATAAAACTTCAGATTTAGGTCTCTAAACTATTCAAGTCCCCCAATTCTGGTCCAAAATAGAGGAACCGAAGTGTGGGTCCGCAGCCCAAAATTACACGGTCGATCCATAAACAATTATGTGTTTCTCGCTCACAACACCAAGCTATTGAATTGCAAACATATATCCATAATCTATTCCAATACTCCATTATTCTTGATCCAAAGTATCTTCCTGTCTCCTCCACCACTGGAACAATGATACTTTAGCCCTATTTGTGTCGGTGGATACCACACATTGTCAAGAGAGGAAAACCTTAGTAGATTAGTATGGACATAGATAGTTTCCAAGCAGTCACCATGAACAACCAGCGTCTATGCACATCGCAAGAAGGAGCTATGCATGGTTCTCAAACACAACAAGCTCTACGAAGATACACTGCCTAGAATGAGATATTGTTGCTTAGATCGAGCTAAGATGCAGGTGCTCTCCGCCTATGGGAACACAAGCATGATGAAATTATCTACAAGTCAAACCATGCCATTATAATGGCAGGAGGCACCAAGATGTTGCTTGCTAAGACAAGATTAGAGGCAAACAACATGGAGGTCTATAATGAGCAATGAAATCATGCCTCTTCGCTGAGCCAGATGACAATTAACAAAGCATGGAGGGGTTGTTTTGGATACGACTGGAGTAATTCAATCGGTTAGGGAACCAAATTTGGAATTTCATAGTTTTGGAACATGGGTGATAATCATATAAATTTAGGGGCCAATGAGTAGATATAAGTTGTGAACCAAGTTCTTGGTTCCATGCTGGAGCACCATGTCACCTAATTTCCTGCGACGTGGCTGATTTGAACTGGAGTTGGGATACTTAAATAGTTTAGGAACCTGTATATGCAATTTCAATGTTTTGGAACCTATATATGCAATTTTATTGTATAGAAAACCTATTTGAGAATGACATATATAATAGTACCCTATTTGACATATATAGAACCTATATATTTGAGAATGACATATATATGTATTTTACCCTATTTCATGAGTACTACTGCTTTCTTGGAATCTATAGCACCCATTAGTAACTATATACTTAGGTCATTCCTGTACTTATTAGCTTGGTACTCCCTCCGTTTCATTTTACATGTTGTATTAAATTTGACCTAAGTCAAACATTTGTATCTTTGATCATTGATTTTCTTTAAAAATAAATAGGTCACAGCATAAGATTTGTATTTTGAGATTGACCATGAGAAATACTTTTATAATATATAATTTATATGTTCTGAACCTATAACATTTTTTTTCTAAAATAGATGGTCAAAGATAGTAGCGTTTGACTTTAAACAAAGCAAATGTGACATGTAAAAACAAATGAACGGAGTATGTTACTAATCTACTTCACTCATGATGTTAGAAAAAATGACATGCAATAGTTACTACATAGAACTTTTGGACACTGATCTCTTTTGAATGCCAGGAATGACTTTCAGAAACTACCTTTGGCCATGTCTTATAAAAAGACTATTTGGAGGTAATTTATTTGTTGTAACATGTTTCCTATGAAAGTTATAGAAAACACAATTTGTATTTTTTTTATACTTGCACTAAATTTCTAAACAAGATGAACGGTCAGAGATCATACTAGAAGTCGACAATGACAATTAAACAAAAATGAAGAGTACCTAAAAAATAGAAGAGTGGAATCCAGGAGAGGTCTTTGAACTTGTTATTAATTGTTACTCGAGTCACTCAACTCTCAAAATAACTTTTAAGGTCCCCGAACTTATCATGTGGTGTCATCTAGGCTTCAAACTTTCAAAATATTATTTCAAGCCCTGGAATATGAGGCATGGTGTCATTCAGATCCAAGCGGACAAAGACACTCCTTGGGCCTCAACGTGAATGTCTGACTAGTGTATCTTAAACATGCAAGTGTAGGACCCATATATGCTGTCCTTTGGTGCGTCATCTCCATTCCCCTCCCGCCTCTCTCTCTGTCTCTCTTCACGCTCCAATACACTGCAACACTACATGTAAGGCCCCCTAATTTAGGGTTCTTTGTGCATCATGTATCAGTCCCTGGATCAGTAGCTAATACGCAGAATTTGAACAAGATTGATATAAAAAACCATACTTTTATTGCTAATGGGGAAGACACATTACAGGGTTCGTGTTTACATAGCTGGGGCCACTGGCCTTATAGCAAGCATCAGAGTTCTAAGATAGCAGTCCTATGTCGACATAGCTCCATTCCTACAGGCAACTTGGAGCGTGGATGTAAACCTTATCCTTAAACTCTTTTCTGTGTCTTAATTGTGGTTATCTTTCCTAGCATAGTTCCGTTTTGTAGTCATAAAGCTCCGTCTTCATGTGTACTCCTATTATCCTATCCTTGCGTAGCTTCGATAGTTCCATCCTTGTACGTGCTCCTGTAGCTTTACTCCTAAAAACATAGAACGAAGAGGATTGAGTACATGAAGTACTCAGCAAGCCCTAACTTTGGGTGAAGGTGAGGTGGATGGCGGAGGTTGTATGTGGAGGTGGTTTATAATGGTGGAGGTGTATATGTTAGGAATGGAGTTATTTATAATGGGACTTTGGGCCCTGGGAGAATATTAACCCTTCTCGCTAGTTCCCGGTGTTGATTACAACTTACCAGATCAGTAGAATGCGTCTTACCAGATTATCACAGTTTTATTTTAAAAGAAGTCTAATCATTTGTGACCTCATCCCAGCAGTTGCCCATTCCAAGGATGTGGCTATTCGAATAGATTCCATACACTCTGTAGAGATTGTACACATTTCCCCACATGATAAACACAATCTGACACTATCGTCATGGTTTAGACAGGGGACGGAAACACACAAAGCTTTGAATGATCACACAGCATCCAACTCAATAATTCGGATGATACTACATCATCCGATCAATAATAAGAAGGGCTCGAACGCGGCCAAATCAAGGATTTTACATGGAAGACCACATAGCAACCATGCCAACCGGACCACAGAAGACCACATAGCATCCATGTCTTCTCCTAACAACCCGCTACCAACACCGGCCTCATAGTAGAAATTATACTTCTATCAAACGGGGTGTAAGTCTACCCATAATGACATGTGGTTGTATGAAATTAGGTGAGATGCCAAATGAACCGGTCCTTATATGACCAAAGCGAGTATCTCTCAACAGGAACCCTCACTAAGTGATCCTGCCCAAGGTAATTGACACCACGTTAAATAACCCCACTCGCTCCCAACGGAAAACAGGTTTTGGTTCAATTAACATCACGATTCATGTTCTTAGCCCATCATACGGCTCACAATATGTCTCAAGTATTCATCATATATCATATATGCTCATAGCATTGATTCACATAACATGAATAATAGAAATTGTGTTTATTATATAATTAATTAATGGTAATAAGTGGGAGAGGGTAGGTTATGTAGTGGAGATGGTGGATTGTGGTAGTGGTGGGAAGGTGGAAAGGAGAGTGGTTTAGGGATGGTGAATTATGTGGAGGGGATAGGGTAGGTCGGTGTTAAGACTTGCCTCTGCTTGCTGGTGAGTACATGCATGCTCTAAGGTCTGATTCTTCTTATTCCTATGACTGCGCTTCGGGGTCCCATCAGACTTTTTGTACGTCCTCCATCTATGTTGTCTAGTTTCCACAAACAAGGAACAATTCAAGCAACACATGCAAAACACTCACAATCTTTCAAGAGGGGTCGGTCCTAGATGGTTGATGGGTTTACTCCTAGGGTTATCATTATTATGTCAACTTGAAGTAAGGTTTGGACGAAGGGAATTCATCCAACAATATGTGTCTTCTCATAGGTTAGGTTAGTGTGGGATGGTTCCCGGATGGAAAACCAAACCATATTATTAGGTAACTATTATGTGAACCTAAAAAAGAAGGCCTGACCAAGTCATCATAACTGACCTGACTGACTTCTATAGGTTCACCAGGGTTTGGCGGGGTTAAATAGGTGGGTTCCTATATAAACATATGTAGGAAGGGTGCAGGTTAGGCAGAGGTGTAGGGTTAGGTTGGTATTGGTTATGACTAGGGTTAGTGGCACATACACTCATGCATATGTATGTACCTGGAATTAGTTTGGATGGAAAGGTGGATTGTAAAGTTAGCCATACATATGCGTATACCCGGCGTATGTGTCCTATGGGAGGTATACTTATATATGTATGTAACATATTATTTTTGTGAGAGGGTGTAGGCACATTCAATTATGTAGGTCTCATGGTGTACACACATACGTGAATATACGGTGTTGGGTACTATTACGGTTTATCATTAAATAAAGAAAAGGAAAAACAAACAATCTAGAATTTAAATGGGCATCAAATATTATGCTAAAGGATATGAATAGGTAGGGCTTGATTTTAGAAGATTTTTGGTGGAAGAATCAAAGGATTTGGCTTTAGGATGGAGGAGATATGATTTATCAAAGATTTATTAGGAAAAGGATATGTGGAATATGCTTTGGATATTATTTTAGGAAATTAGGATAATGCAAATGGGGTGGAAAGAGCTTGGGTAGGTTATGGGGTGTACCTAGTTTTTTAGGAATTTTTGTATGCAAGGAAAATGGATTTTCACTTCTCTGTGTATACTGGCCGGGTGTCCATAGCATTTTCCCTCATTCCAGAGGCTGACGCGTGGGCTAGGGCTAGCGGGCTCGGCTGTCAGCACGGTTCCATGGATCATGTTCATGCACTGTGTTGTCGATTCTGTTGCCCTCCCTTAGGTTCATGTAGACTATGTTTACGAAGAGAAAGGGGAGGGGGAGCTTGTACCCTTGCAACTGCCGCGTGGGCTCTGTGTGTCGTTGTCGTGAGTCGCCGACACATGGGCCATCCTTGGCTCCACTCATTTGACAGTGTGGATCCCATTTTGGATGTGGACCCACCATACAAAGAGAACCCACCATACATAGAGACAGGGGGAGACAGCGGCGACGGCAACGTCGGCTCTTCGGTGAAAACAGATACGGGCCATGGATTTCACCAGAGCCGGTTATGCCGGTGGCATCCGTGACCTACGCCTGATGCTGTGTGGTGGCCGGTGCTCGAGCGGGTGTGGCATGATCACGGCGCTTCAGTCGGCGCGTAGTGGTGTCGTCATGCCTTGTCGTGCCTTGCCGACGACGAGCAGCGGCCTCTGTCTAGCAGCAGGGCTACACCGAGGAAGGGGGAAATGCTAGCGTTGGCAAAGGAGGTAGAGATGGGGGTCAAGGAGCTCGCCATCTAACCTAATTAACCTAAAACTCACTAGGGGAGAAGAGATTGGAGCTCGCGCTTGGGAGGATAGGGAAAGGGAGCAACTGAGAGGGGAGATGGCGTGTTCCTAGACTAGGCGAAGCTTGCTATGGGGATGGTTGATGCCGGGGAGCACTGACTGGGCGTATTTATTAGCTGGTCATGGCGGTTCTCCAACAAGATATTTTCTCATCACGTGCCTCATATTCCTTGGCCGTGCATGTGTTCAAGCTTCGCCTGGCGATGAGCTAGCCGTTGCACAGTGCGTGCTTATCCGAGGTCGGCTGGAAAACTCCAAGCTTGCTATGGTGGTGGCAACAGTCGAATGACCTTGCGTTACCATGTGTCCACGGGTAGCGGAGGGAAAGAGAGGAGGCGGTGGTGTCACAAAGGTTTAGTGGGTCCTGGTGGTGTCCTTGATCCCCATCTGCACCGTCGGGGTGATGGGTGGCAACGCGGCTGAGGCGACGGTAGCGTGACACAGTATTTGCCCCATCATCGTCAGGAGGACGATGAAGCTGACAAGTGGGGCTGCATCGTCATCTAGTGCGACTGAGGGTAATGGGAGCGGGCTCGCGCCAAAGATGGGCCGAGCGGCCAGGCTGGCCTAAGCGAGAGAGAGGAGAGGAAGAGGAGGGGCACGAGCGTGGGCTGGGCCCCTCAACTGATGGTGGCCCAATACGGAGAGGGAGAGCAGGCAGCTTCGCGGGCTAGGAGAGGGAAGGAGAGATTCGGCCCGAGTTCCATTTCCTATTTATGAATTCTTTTTCTTTTTCCCAAAACTAAACTAAGCTTATTTGAATTTGGTTTCAATTTGAATTTCAAGGGTATTTGAAGGATGGATGGTTCGGTAATTCAAGGGAAAGGTCAAGGATGGTTTTCAAGGAAAATGTCAAGGTGAGTATTTGGTGCCAACTAAATTCTAGGGCAAACAATCATGCAATCAATCAATAAGCATTTCATCATTCCAAACGTTTTAACATAAATGCACATGATGTGTTTTGATGCAAAGCTTTTGAAAAGGTTTTTCAAAAGGGTTTCTTATAAATATATTAATTATGTTTTAATTTGTTGTAAAGTTTCAAAAACTTCAAATTTTTGGTGGTTTTTATTATGATACAAAACACAGGGTGTTACACTACATGAATGGAACCAACACCAATCCCTATCTTCTTAATCCCTCCACGTAGAAGGGCATGAAGTCCTTGGTAGCAGAGGTAGCAGCCATTTGCCATGATGGTTTGATGATGCTACTAATAAAATGATTTTTTCAAAGCACCGCATTTTGTTTACAAAGGTGGGCAAAAAAAGATTTAGTCTCACGAAACAAGCAAGATTGACACATTTACGATGACAACCAACTCAACACAACCTCCAGAAATCAATTACTAGAGGTGGGCCCCTTAAATCAATTACTCAGAGGTGGTCTATTGGAACTGGCTCTCTATCCATGGAATCTCATCCATCATCCATACATAACGAATTGGTATGGTATATTCATACCATAACATAAGAACAATAAGAACTCGAATTCTTATCGATACCGAAACTCAGAGCATAGGAGGGAAAGTCGATTTATGGATGGAATCAAATACGCAGTATTTACAGAAAAGAGTCTTCGTTTATTGGGAAAGAATCAATATACTTTTAATGTCGAATCGGGATTCACTAAGACAGAAATAAAGCATTGGGTCGAACTCTTCTTTGGTGTTAAGGTAGTAGCTGTGAATAGCCATCGACTACCCGGAAAGGGTAACCTCGTAAGAGGTCTGTATCAGTAAATTAGCATCAAGCCTAGCCGACCCATATGTGATCCATAGTATATATTCATCCTAGGGTTTCTCATCTCCAGAACTCCCTCTCTCTCATTCTTCTCAGCAACAGCCCCTAACCTCTCTCTCTCTCTATCTATCTATCTATCTATTTATCTATCTATCTATCTATCTATCTATCTATCTATCTATCTATATCTCTATGCACCTACTTCTCCCATATCCCACCCCCTTGAATGCATGTAGTTCGTATTGTGGACAAAATATATATGGTACTGTGAATACAAGTATGTGTGGCTAACATGTGTTGCAGGGGTTAATCGCAATTGAGTTAGTCACAATGACAATGGCCACAAGGACTTGGCCCCAAGACTTATTGGTTGAAGTGTATGTTGCAAATGATGAATATTGAGGCTCAGAAAACTCTAGAGAAAATGTCGGCTATGGTCATGGGAACATTCAATAAGTAGTGTGTAATAGGTCTTTGATTTTCTCTTTGCCTGGACTATTAAGAGGGGGGTGATCCAATGCATTCAACTTTAGAGAGTTGAAGCAAGAGCATAGAGATGGAAAAACTAGCCAACACTCAGTCACGTTCATGGTACCTAAAAGATACTGAATTGGTCGAGATCAGACATGAAATGTGTTGTAAACATGCACCAGATGTTACGGTTGATCCCGGGTAAATTGTTAGTGATCCCATTGAGAGTTTTAACTAGCCAGACTAGTGTTAAAGAGTAATTGGCAAGCTTACTACGGTGCGCTATTTGATCTTACGAAGGACTTTGTGACATCGGTGGATCATCTGGTGAAGGTCCACCTTAACTTAGTGACTTGTTGGCAAGGCTACTATTATGGACCATTTGATCTAGCATGGACTAGCTATATGACCACGTGGTGGATCATCCGGGGGGGAAAAGCTAGTCGTAGAGTCTAGTTGGCCAAATTTCTATGGTGCATTGCATGTTCCTAGTGGGACTATGAAACTCACCCATGCATCCCTTCACCCTCTACATAAGTTCTCCCCCTAGCTCATTTCAAGTGACTCTCTGACCCTAGTATTCATATCACTTGTAGAGGGGTTAGTGAAGCTTTTGGAGAGCCACCCAAGCTAAGAAGTGATATTCATAGTGTTAGCCCACAATGTTGTTAGTGCTTTTGCTTGGGTTTTCTTGGTTGGAAGCTTGAAGAGTTGTTGCTAGCTCTCGGTGTTTCCTAGAACTTAGACAACTTAGTGAAGGACTTGGTGACTTTTCTCGGTGCAGCTATTGTGAGGACTCTCCAAGAATCTAGTACAAGGAATTGAATCCGACCATGCTAGAGTACGCGAATAGGTATTCACTAGTGGAACAGAGCATAACCATGTCTTCATGACTTAGGTGCTCCAACATGTATTAGGGGGTTGTGGCAATATATAACCCGAGACAACGAGGGAAAATCCTGTCTCTATGATTTGCTCTTACTTTCTTGCCATACTTTAATTGCTTTGCAAGTTTCATGTAGTGCTTTTAGTATTCATGTTAGTGTGCGTTTAGTATAGATTTCTTTCATGCTCTGAAGGATGTCAATCTTAGCATAAAACATTTCCAAGGACATAATTAGCTTCTTTGCCAAGAGGACTCACTAGTTTCTTTTTAGACGAAGTTAGGAGCTAAGATGTTTTGGGTGTTATGTTTTACATAGGCTAAGGATTGTCACTTGAATTTTTTTATTTCAATGCAACCCCTTCTTTAGCCATTCGATCCTCAAACCTCTTTAGCTTCCACCTCTTCCCCATGCACCCCTTCCCCGTACCAGCAGTGCCCATGTCTACCCCTCCTCCATGCGGCACCTTCTCCCTCCTCCCTATGGTGGCAATGACAAATGTAGCATGTGGTCTCAAGTAGCAAGCAAGGGCAACGTGCAGCTCCCTATCCGCCTTCCAAGCAACTCATGCGTGTCCCTCTCGAGACTTTGTAGTGGCATGTCATGATCTGGCACACATGGAGGTTGTAGGGTTGAGATTGGTAGTGGCACATCAAGATTCGTTGCACACTAAGACAACATGTCGAGATCCAGTGGTGCTAGAGTTGAGATCCAGCTTCTTCATCCTCATAGATCTAGCTACTGTAGCTTCTTGGCCTAGGGCGGCAGCCCCTATCTTCGTGTCGGTGTCTAATGACTGGCAACATGTCATGGGGTTACCCGGGACGATGTTTGGTGGGCTTCAACGAAAGCTGAACTCGACGATGAACGCAAATATAAGATTTATACTAGTTCAAGCCGCTGAATAGCATAATACCTTATGTACAATTTAGGTGTGAAGCCTTGTGTTGGACTGCTATGTATGATTGTGTTTACAAGGGGTAGTGCTCCTGCCTCTCTTTATATAGTCTAGAGGGCAGGTGCCTCGATCTAGTCCTAGTGAGATACGACAGAAGAGTTTTAGTTCTATTACAAAAGCTAACTTTCCTAAAGTTCAACTAGGTCAATATTTGATATCTTGGAGTATACTCCACAATGTCTCGTGTCCCCCAAGCAGACCGCGGGCCAGCCCAAGCCCATGGCGGGAAGTTGGCCCCATGGGGAACCCTTAGGATCCTAGTTCATGACTTCGGCACCCCTTTCCACACTATAGGTGAGCCACCAGCGGTGGGTCTGGACTCTGGAGTCACATGGCGATGACATCGTCACTAGTTGTGCAGTGGAGGTCCGTGTGGATCCAACGGGCTGGCTGTAGCCCATCCGAATCCAGTAGTGTGACCATGGTTCATGGAGATGTAGCACACATGTGTGGTTGCATTCTCGAGCAGCACGATGGTGCCATTCTTGAACGGCATAGCTATGGTGTTCACATAGCCGGATTATCATCGCTGAGGTGGCCATTATGGATCGCACGGGCTCGCAATGCCGGTGCATGCAGATCCAGTGTGCGCTGATTTATCTTGTTTTATTCCTAATTTATAGAGGCAGGCATGCACCCCGCCTCTGCTAATCAATTCCAACCGCCTATATTTATGTTTGTTGTAGCAGTGGGAAGATGTCATTGTTGAGGAAGAGATAACAGATTGATGTAGAGCCAGAGCCCAACATGTGGGGTCTATCCACACGTTCAACTACAAGTCAATACTGAACCACAATGTATCTATTGTGGCATGCCACATAAGGGAGTATAATTAGTCAGGTCCGTTTGGACATAGATTGTAGTTAGTGATAAGTCTGGGAACCTCAAAATGCATTTCGAGAGTTCTAGGACCTAGATGACAAACATACTTGTTTTGTTCACCTAGTTCATAAATAATATTTGGATGGAAATTCCCCATTTGATATTGCTTTACGTTACAGCTCATGACAATTCCAATCCAATATATTGAAATATTTTTTTTAGAGAAAAATGCATCATGGGCCCCTATATTTTCTCAACATTCTTATATAGGTCCATGAACCGTTAAAGAGATTATCTGGGTCCTTCCACTTTTCAATTAGCCAATTCTAAGTGGGTCCATAATTGTATACAGAGTGAACTTAGGATGAACGACCTGAAAATTCGAAGGACCTAGATAATCAGTTTGAAAGTTTAAAATACCAATTATGCACTCAAATCGTTTTACAACAAATTGTGAATAAGTGCCCTATGTGAAGTCAGCATGACAGCATGTTCTTGATACTAACATTACTAGCATGTGTGGAAGTATGGCATTTTGTTCTGTTATATTTCGAAGGTCACCACTGTAGAACTTGGTGTTTGAAAAAACAAAAAGTTGCTGCTACAAAAGGGAATCTTGTTCCTACTATGAAGATAGAAGCAAAACTAAAGTCATGCAGCTAGAAAACAAAATGCATAATTGAAGAAAAGTAATAAATGTATGGATTAACTTGTACCTGCTTCTTGAGCAGCAACCAAGCATCTTCGTGCCCAAGTTTGTCAATACGATGGTAGGGCTCCTCTGCCTTCATCTGACGTGCCACTATGTCATGCCTTGTGGTGACCAGCACGCGGCTACCTTGAGCTAGCATGGCATTGACAAAGGGAGTTCTAAGCACACCTTCCCATATATTGTAGTCCCAGACATCATCCATTATTAGTAAGGTTTTGTGTCCCTTCAATGCTTCTATTAGAGTCTGTTCTAGTGCCTCCTTTGAATTTCCACAAACATGGTGGTTTCCACCAGCTTGGATAATAACTCTCCTTAACATTTCAGTATTGTTGAACTCTTGGTTGACACTCAACCATATTTTCTTTGTGAACACATGTTTTATGACTTCACTGTTGAAGATCATTTGAGCAAGGGTGGTTTTGCCAATCCCACCAATTCCCACAATGGAGAAAATGATTATTTTGTTGGATTTGTCGTTGTCGGTTGGATACTTCTTTGTTAGCATCTCCACTAGATTTGCTTTGTCCTCTTCGATCTTCTCACCAACCAAACCAGATTCATCAAGCCCCCCTGACGTTTCACGGGCACCAGAACGATATGATACCACGTTTCTTCCACGATCTTCATAAGTACCAAGGTCGATGAAGTTGAATGATGCACTGCGTGCCTTGATGCCATCTAGCTTCTTGTTAAGGTTCTTGATGCGGCTTCCGATGTCGTGGGCATGTAGGGGATTCCGCAAACAGAAGAGCAATGGGTTCAAGCATCCTGCATCATGGCTTGGGCGTTGCTCCATGGCCTTGAGCTGGCACAGGTCGAGGATGTCGGTAGCATCATACATAGCATCCCTTAACTCTATCACCCATGCTTGTACACTTTGGTCAGTGATGTTCCTCCTATCAGCATCAGCAAGGAAGTTCTTGAGATCCCGAAGCTTGATGCCCATGTTATCAATCTCACCAGACACACCGAGCAACATATGCACCTCTTCTTTCGCCATCTCCATCAGCATGTTTTGGATGTATGACGCCAAAGCATCTATGACACCCGCCATGATTGGCAACTTTGGTTTTTGCTGTAATAAAATCAGAAGAAATGTGTTTTTTTTTTATTTTGTACAACAAAGATATCAATCACATCTTATACATGCATCCATTGCAACACTACTACACTGCTTTCTCATTCGTTGGTGCAACAACATCAAATTATGCACTATATGCGCAGATCTATCTACACATAAGCAGCTGCACAAACGTAATGGACCTAACGGTTGAGGAAACGAACCTGAGGTCGACGAGTGGAGCAATGGCCGGAAGCGGTGTGGAGGTGCTGGCGATGTTCGTTCTTGGTCGTGAAACAAGATCTATTGGTTAATGGTTAGACAGGAACCGGCATGGACATGGTCAACCTGATCCATCAGATACTACTGTTGGATTGTGGCGCACCAGTCAGTGAAGAATGGAGGAGCGGCGAGATGGATTTAGGTTCCAATGTGAGGTTCTTGCCCTGCCCGCAGGGATCGCAGCTCGGTGGCTTCTGTTAGCTGTATGAGCTAGTAAGGAAATGTTGATGATTAATGGAAAATGTTGGTGACTGGTGTATGCCGTGGTGAGAGCGCAAGGTGGGAAGGAATGTGCGTGGCAGCTTGGACCAATTTGAGTGCGGCGTCCTAGTTTATTCTACACCGGAGCCACCACGTGAATGGGGCATATAAAAAGTAGAATTGTAAAGAAGGGGCATATAATACTTTGGGTCGCCATCTAACGTGAAAGGGGCATATGAAGGAAAAAGAAAGGCTGCCTGCCAATTGATTGAACCCAGCACCAACCTATGCATATATACCAAGGAGTTGTTGCCACCTCGCCATCAAGTTTTTGCATACAATTCAGCGCGCGCTGTGTGCAAGCAGATACTCCCTCCCAGTCCCTAAATATTTGTCGCTTGCGCTTTCCAAGAAACAACTTTGATTAATTATATATTAAAATATATTAATGCTTATGGTATATAATTAGTATTATTGGAAAGATATTTGAATCTAGTTTTTTAATAAATTTATTTGAAGATACAAATGTTGCACACATTTTCTACAAATTGAGTCAAACTCGTGGCACGAACACCAACGACGACAAATAAATAGGGACGGAGGGAGTAGCTCTTTGTGCAAGTAGTGGAAAGGTCGTGGCGACAGTCCAAGGTGGGATGGAAAGTGCGCGACAGCTTCTCGACCGATTTGAGTGCGGTGCGGCGTCCTAGTTTATTCCACACCGGAGACACCACGTGAAACCGTGGCCAATGCATTGAGTGCAGTAGCGTAGACTTACCGCAAGAGGCTTTCTTGTCGCCCCGGGACCGGGGTAGATGCAATGCACGGTGCTCCTTACTCTACACTAACCTGCACCTCTACCTCGAGTACCTGAAAGCTTCACGTGTGACTGCGTCCGATGCAGATATATACCGTCCCAGTGAGGCCGCTGGTTGCCTTAACAAATGAACATTTGGGTGTTAGTACTGTAGGATCATAACCGGTGAATAGATCTAGCGGGTAGTTCTCTTTATATTTGGATAAACAACCTTGCGACGGTGTTGATGACGAAGGGGAGGCTGTGGCGTCGTTGACCAGTGGCGGTGGCAGCGGTGAAGACTGATGGTGGAGCATCCCGCCGCTAGCAGTGCCACTCTCGGGATCCGAACTAGGGTTGGGAGTGGGGTGGTCACTGAACGAACCTCATGTCTTGAGCCCGTGGCCCCCACTCCCTCTTATATGGCACTATGCGACGGGGGCCCACCAACCCTGTTGGGTTGGACGCCCCCGATCAGGGCGCAGATCAGGGCCCGAGTCGGCCGTTGGGCTTGACTCAGAGGAGATCAATTCTAACATTCTCCCCCTTGATCTCATCTTATACTTTAACTTTAAACTTTGACTTTAATTGCTTTCATTTTTATTTGTTCCATCACAAATTAGTGTATAGAGCACGCCTCATCGTCATGTTCAGTCGCCGATAGATTTAACAGTTATAATACACATCTCTGATCTGAAACAGATTCTTTAACTTTGGACCCTTTATTGTCTGGAAATCATAGGCTATACCATAAACCTATGTCGACTGTGTGTTCTCTGAACACACTGGGTGGTAAGCCTTTGGTAAGCGGATCCGCAAGCACTTTCTCGTTACTTATATGTTCAATACTTTTAATATGATTCCGGACTTTCTCCTTTATAATGTATAACTTTAATGTCAATGTGTTTGGCAGCACACTTGACCCGTTGTTATAGGAGTAAACTTCTTAAATAGTTATTGTTGTTGACAACCATTGTCAATTCCGGGTACGAGTTCCTTAACCATTTTGCCTGTCCCGCAGCCTCATATTATGCTATACTATAACTTTGCATCACTGATGATACTAAAACTATTTCTTTTAGAGCTTTTCCACAATAAAACTCTAACTGCGAGTGTTAGCTATTATGTGGGTTTCACTAAACATCTCGCCAAAATTTAATATTGTACACACAACTACTTGAGAGTACTTATTCTTTCTTTCTTAGCATGAGGCTGACATTCTTAACTCCATTCCAGTGATCTATATCTGGACTAGATTTTTGCCAAAACAACCCGGATACATGAACTATGTCAGGGTAAGGTCTTATCTGTGTACTCATTAAGCTTCCAACAGCTGAAACATATAGGACGTCCATCTATAACAATCTCATATTGCTTCTTGGAAAATTAAAGTTCTCAAAACTATTACCCTTGACCATGGGAATAGGCGTAGGTTTACCTGCATAGGGACTTTATTTCTTTAGAAACTTTTCTTAGCATGCCTATGCGATAGTCCTAATTCCCCTTTTTTCTATCTCGGTGAATTTCAATTTTTATAATGAGAGACATTTCATCGAGAACTTTCTTATTAAACCTCAAGGACAAGAGCTTCTTCTTCTCATACAGTAGATTGACATCACTACTAATAAGTAAGATGTCATCCACATATACAGGATTAGGAAATAAATTTCTCATTCTATAATTTTGTACAAACGCAATTGTCCTCTCATTCTCTTTAACTCAAAATTTCTAATTGACTCTTCAACTTTAAATGTCACTGTCTAGAGATTTGCTCTAGTTTATAAGAGATTTCTATAGGTGGCATCCCTTATGTTCTTTTCTTTCCACGATAAAACCTCTGGGTTGTGCCATATAATCATTTTCATACAAATCTCATTGGGAAATGTCGTCTTCACTTTCATCTAATGTAACTCGGATCATGATGTGCCACTAGCACTCATTGTAATCTATTCATTCTCTTCGCGCAAAATCTTTTGATTCAAATCGTGTTCTATATCTTTACATATTCCCTTTGGAGTCATATTTTGTCTTGTAGACCCATCATAGCCTACTGTTTTGTCTCCTTAGGATTTATTTTAGATCTCAAAATATTATTAGTATTATCGATTTTATTTCATCTTTCTTTGCTTCTTGCCACTTGGACGAGTGAACACCTCTCATGGCTTCTCCAAATTAGGTGGGATTACCCTCCATTTGAATTTCACTACCATAGACTTTATAGTCATCAGAAAGATCTGATTTTCTTATTCTTTGAGACTTTCTGAGGCCTCAGCTACTAGCATTTCTTGACCTTTATTGCCAAAAGACAATTGATTCTACAAGGTCCTGTGTAACAAGATCCTTGTTTACATTATTCATACTCCTTGCGGAGTTAGGTCTCTTTGTACCATGCTCCCCTAGATTGTCCCATCTTTAAACTTTCTCATGTTGGGTTTAATCTGCTAAAACTCATATGGCGCGTTTAACCCGCCTTAATAACTCTGAACGCGTCCAGTATTAATACTGGCTAACTATGCTATCTTTCTATTGGGACTATAAAGGGTTCATGAATTTAGCTATTTCTTTACTTTAGGGGTATCGTTATTATGACCGTCTTACTCCCCCGACGATCACATTCATCTTTTATAGATCACTCTTGCCTTTAATGCATAGTGTGCATTGCATTATCTGAAATATGGGGAAGTATCTTTCTTAATTGTCTTTCTTAATTGATCTTACATTTCTCCCCCTCAAAATGTGGTATAAACTTTTCTACCATAATTTCGAAAACTATTCAGAACTCTTGTGAATGAGGAAACTTTGATTGCTTATTTCATCCACATGATTACATCATGCAAAATGAAATTATTTCTTAATTCGTATGGTAGTAATTTTTCTTATTTCACTTTAAGAACTCAACAGAGTCCTTTATCATTAATACTTCTGCAAATCATGCTTGTGTGTCATTCTTATCATGAGGTTCGTTTGCAACTTCCTTTTGTTCTTAAACTCATACTAGGATAGCATAAGAGCTACCCTAAACTTTTCTCCCTATGCGGGATACACTAAAAGTACATGAGCCATCATAACTTTCTCCCGCCATACAGGATAAGTACTATGCCAAAATTCTCTTGCCATGCAGGATTGATTAACATAAGTACTATGCCAACTTTACCCCGCCATGCGGGTATTTTCTCAAACTTTTCCCGCCATGCGGGTACTATCATAAACTTTTTTCCGCCATGTAAGATAATTCCCTTGAAGGGACATAAATGCCAGGATTAGCTCATATTCAATCATCAAATTTATGAATAAATCTTAATACTCTTTAACAGACATGCTTAATCCGACGTTAGTCAAATTAAACATGCATGTCACTTATTACATTTCATATCATGGTGATTAAGAGTTATATATATATACATCTCTTACCATGATGATAAAAACTAAAAACTAAAATTTTTTTCATAAAGAGTACATAAAAAACATTTCTTAAACTAAACTCTTATTGTTCTACTTCTTTTCTTAGATCAATATCTAAAATTCTTTTCTTTTGAAGCCATTCTTTAAAGAGAACGCAGTCCCTCATGCAATGATCTTCTTTCTTTATCATCTTCTGAGTCACAAGTACCCACCCAGCTCATTTTCTTTCTGCCTTGAAGAATGAAAGCATGAAGTTCTTTGTCTGAAAAACATTAATCAATAATCAACAATAATGAGCATGTAAATAACCCTACGTTGGTCAGGTTAAGGACATGCACATTAAACTTTTAAATCTTTAAGTTCTATTCTATATCACCGTTGGCAGAAATAGAATAAAACATCATTCTTATACATCAATTCGACATCACCGTTGGGCAGAAATAGAATTAACATATGGAAACTCAATTATCTTTAACCCTCTTCAAAATTAAATTCTCCCGTTCGTCCAAATTTAATTTTGAAGATTATCATCATCATTGCAGTGGAAACATAAAAATACATTACATTTTGCTCGCTCTGGAGCATCTCTTGTCTCTTATCCATTCTCTGATAATTGGTCACTTTGATGCAAAATTTATCAGAGATTTAAATTTTAAACATAAAACTCATAGAATTATAATATTGTTATCATCAACGTTGGTCAGAAAATAACAATATCATAATTAAATTTAAACTTAAACTCATAAATAAACTTATAATATTGTTATCATCATCGTTGGTCAGAAAATAACAATATTATAATTTATCTTAACTATAAACCGACTATTCCTCCAATTAAAATTTTCCTGTTGGTTCCAATTTTAACTGGTGGATAAACTTTTCATCATTTACTGAATAACCATAACTGCTCTTCAAATTAAATCCCCCTGTTGGTTCGGATTTAACCAGAAGACAATAAACCTTTAACTTTGCAGCAGAAACATCAAATAATACTTTTAAAATAATATTATTCAGAAGCATCACTTTGTATTTTTCTTTTCCCTAAACAAATTATCTGGTTTGATCAAATTTTAGTAGAGACAAAACATTTAAACTTAACTTTATTCATTCAAAATAGCTTCTGAAAAATTGACAAAACTCAGTCACGGTTTGATTTCTTCATTTTTGGCCTGGCCTAGCAACAACATAGCCAGCGGCCCATTTTCCTTCGCGCGTACCGCACTCGGCCCAACTCAGGGAAACACTGCGGCCCATTCTTTTGCGTGCACGGGCGTGGCCCACGGCCCACTCGTGTTGGCGCTCTGCTTAGCAGCAGCGCGGCCCAGTGCTCTACTCCAGCCAACATCTTGCATTCGGCTCGTGGCCCAGAGGCAATAGCCGGCCCACGGCCTGCTATGCACATTGCGCGCGCTCGCTCAACCGCGCCCAGGCCGCAACCTAGGCTGGGCCAAGGAAGTTGAGCCCCGCCTAGGCCAAAAGTGGCCCGGTTAGCCCCCGCCCGTTCTCGACTGTCTGTTTGCATCCGATGGTGAGCCGTCTAGATCGGGAGGACAAAACCCCAGGCAGCTGCTTCCAAAACCCTAAAATTCCATTTCTTCTTCTTCTCCTTGGCTTTCTCGCGATAGCAGCCAGCCGTAGCCGCCGGCGAGGCCACCGGCAGCAGCGAGAGGATGGCGCCGCCGGTGGAAGCTCCGGTCGGCTCCCCTTCTATTCTTTCTCTATTCTCTTCACCATCCTTTCACTTGCGCCGCGCAGCATAGCACCGAAGTGAAACAACAGCAGTAGCGGTGGCCGGAGGGAATGGCGGCGCCGCCGCTGGTCCTCTCGCCGGCGTGCGCGTCCACCCTAGGCTGGGTGCGCCGCCGTCGAGCGGTCTAGTAGCGGTGCCCTTGACACTGAGCCCGAGCCCGAGGCATGGCCGCGCGGTGGCGAGCCTCCTCGGCCGGTGGTTCTTTCCCGCGCAGACGGCGGTGGTGATAGCAACGGTGAACCGGAGGTGAGTCCCCCTTTTTGCCCGTCCATCCTCTCTGTTTCTGTTATTTCTCTCTTTCTTCTAGTCCATTCCCCTAGGGTTAGGATTTCATTCGGGATCTTCCGAATCGAAAATTCATACCAATTTCTTCTTTCTTCAGTTAGGGTTTTGATCCGAGTTACTCGAATCCACTCCTTCTATTCTCTACCCCAACCAGATCTACACGCTAGGGTTAAAACCAGCTCTGGCACCAATGTTAGTACTGTAGGATCATAACCAGTGAGTAGATCTAGCGGGTAATTTTCTTTACATTTGGATAAACAACCTTGCGACGGTGTTGATGACGAAGGGGAGGCCGTGGCGTCGCTGTCCAGTGGCGGTGGCTGTGGTGAAGACCGATGGCGGAGCATCCCGCCGCTGGCAGTGCCACCCTTGGGATCGGAACTAGGGTTGGGAGTGGGGTGGTGGCTGGACAAACCTCATGTCTTGAGCCCGTGGCCCCCCACTCCCTCTTATATGGCACTGTGCGACAGGGGCCCACCAACCTTGTTGGGTTGGACGCCCCCGATCAGGGCGTAGATCAGGGCCCGAGTCGGCCGTTGGGCTTGACTTGGAGGAGATCAATTCTAACATTGCGTGCCAAGTGTATAATCGCACTGGTACAACATGTCACTGACATATAATTTGGAACGTTGGAACTATTAGCTTGTTAGATCCGAACATGCACTAAGATGACCCTGCATTCTATTTTTCTGGTCTCCGGAAATTACATTTTGTTCATTTCATTTAAGCCACTTACTGCTTTCTTTATTTTTTTAATAAAAAACATTATAAGAATCATCACCTTTGGTGGTGGAATCAGATGCTTGGGATTATTCCAAAATTGTCACAAAAAATCTGACTCAGCACGTTTGTTGGATGAAGGTGCCCTATCTTGACTAGCTGTGGTTCTAGTCTTTTTTTTAGATAATAATAGGCGAGGTTCTAGTCTTGCATTGGTCAATGTCTATCTTTTGTAAATGTAAAGCATGATGCACGTTTGGACAACTTATCCGAACTTAGCAAGCATATAAAAAGTAGAAGGATAAAGAAAGGGGCATATAATGCTTTGGGTCCTCATATATGCCAATTAGAAAAAAGGGGATAAAAAGTAGAAGGTAAAGAAAGGGGCATATAAAAAGAAAGGTGGAACTCTGTAGTGGCTGCCAATTGATTGAACCTAGCACCAACCTAAGCATATATTCCAAGGAGTTGTTGCCACCTCACCATCATGTTTCGGCATACAATTCTGCGCGCGCTGTGTGCAAGCAGGGAGCTCTGTCTTTGCTGATCATCTGTAAATTATTATTACGTATTATTGTACGCTCACCTACCATCCAGGAGGCCTGGTATTTTTGAGACAGTTTTTATATTTGAAACTGTATAAGATTTAGGTAATTACGCAATCTATATCTATCTACATCGACATCTACAAAACATCTAAAAATTATTCTGTGTTATCATCGTATCAACAACTAAACGCTCGCCCCGCTCCCTTCCACTGGCCCGGCCACGTCTCCAGAGTCCGGAAGCACCAAGCGCGTAGGGCCTCAGGTGTTAGCGACATCGCCGGTTATTTAATTCCAAAAATATCACGTATGGGCTCGAGTGCTTGTACTATGCGAATCCAGTACGTACTTAAATCAGAGTCCACTTTGCGTGCTATCGTACGCCCGACATAATATTTTGCTATTTTTTTCTTTGGTAATAGTTCCTTTTTCAGCTTCTCTATGGGTTAATCGAATGAAAAATAATAGTTCTCGAACATCATCGGAAGAAAAGACTAACACCACCAATCTCTTGTCTTCTTCTACACCTAAAATATAGGAACGCTCCTCGTCTGCTCTCCTGCCCCTCTCGACCATGGCAACATGCACGCTCCGAACGCAGATCGGTGGAGGTGACATGTCTATGATCTCTGATTAGCTGCGCGACATAGACCCTCAATCATGTGTATACCACTATTACAAAAATTTTAACCGATGCAGGCAGAATGGCTTTACCGAGGCGGTTTTTGCAACCGCCTCGGATCAAAGATCACGGTTAATGTGACCTTTTTCGAAGCGGTTTGCTGCCCGCCTGTCACACCCGGTTTTCTAAAGAACAAAACCAGGCTAATCATATGTGTGCCCAGGAAGTCCACACATATGCCAGAATGAAAAAGTATCAGAAACAATGTTATTATATAACGTATACATAGCTATATCAACACTTACATCAGAGTATCGCGGAACAGTGACTGAACTTCAGGCTCCATTCTTCTCAGGGACGGCTGACTGGGGGTAACATATGCCTAGCACTTCAACTAGTCTTCTGGAAACTCCACTACACCTTTGTCCTTCTTCCGAGTAGCATCTTACTACACACTGAAGTGTTGGGGAAATAGCAAGAGTGAGTCCATGTCGAACTCAACAAATATAACATGGGGTTCATGAGGCTCAAAAGGCTAGACACTGGTTTGACTGCACTTAGCTTTTAATTGTCAAAATTTTATTACATAAGTAGCATCAAGTTTGCATTAATCCCACAATAACATATGATCAATGTAAATATGAATAATGAATAGCAAAAACACATTTATAGTCATCAGTGATCATCTATTCCGTAAGGGTCCAAGGCCACTCGTGACCGTGAGCACGGCTGTTATAACAGTTTTACACTCTGCAGAGGTTGTACACTTTCACTGTGAGTCATGATTACCCATATGCCCGGGATCGCGACTCCCAAAACATTTCCAAGGTGAGCGGGCAGGGAATCACTATGAAGCCTTTCAAAGGTTCGTCTAACAAGTTAGGGCCGCTAGGTTTCAGAAGTCAGTCCGTGTGATACACACGCAGAGATCCACGGTCTGCTTTACCCCATTTGCGCCACAAGGGTAACCTCTAACAAGCTAGAAAAGGTCCTCATACTGAGCTAAAGCCAGAGCCATATAGCCCTCACAGTTGTACTGTAAATCCCGGATTGTCGCTTATAGATGAGTCCTTATGGAGAGCAATTAGAGCATCAAAACAACACACATGCTCTAATCCCCTTTATACAAGAATCAAAATCATATTTTAAATGTTTATTGCATATTCCTTTAATCAATTTTACATGATCATAGTCCATGTTTAAGCACTAGCCATACTAATCAATGCATCATAATGGGTACCAAGGTATAGGATCAATCTCTAAGTCATCCTTAACAAGGAATAAATGCATAATGATTTTAATTGCATAAGGTGAATAGGACAACAAGGATAATCCCATGCTATACTTGCCTTTAACTTGCTTTACACCTGAAGCAACTTGCTCCAAGAACCTTCAGTTGTCTTCTGGTCATCCCCTCTTGATCTTCAACACTCACAGAGGGTTTTCATTCTACTCGTAGCGAACATCACGCATAGGCAAACATGCAAGAAGCAAACATAGAAAACTAAGAACAATACACCACACAAGTTAAAACGACGTACTATAATAGAGCTATTGGCTACGGTCACGAGAACACAAGAAACGTCGATAACGGAACTATCGTTAAAAAGAAAAAGACTATCGGAATATTTATATTATAAAAGGAACCACTACATACTTATTTATTTTAGCTAACAAGATCATAGAAAAGTAATTAGTTCAGATTAGACAAATCATATTTGGACTCAACACCGAGTTGAAATTAACCATGGTTTATATATTTTATAAATATTTCCACACAATATTTTATTTATATATATATTTTATAGTGTTTAAGTCATTTATGCATTATACTTTAGAAAGGTAGAACATGTGACAAAAGTTAATCGTAAGCATTTATGATTCATGGTTGAACTAAGCAAACCATAATTGAAAAGACATTAATGTTGATATTCACCATGTTAACACTTAATATTATTTAAGATACTTAAACATTTTTAATTTAGAAAGCGCAGAACATGTGACAGCAACTAATCGATTTATCATGTTTTATGACTAAATTGAGCAAGAAGCATTTAAGTTGTTATTTATCAAGTTAACATTTTATTTTTATTATTTGTATAAGACCGGAGATAAACCTAAATTATTTTTAATTCAAAAATGCATTGAATACTTATCAATAAAAGTGCATCTAAATTGAATTTATATGAATCATGTTTAACTATGCAACTTATAATTAATAAATACATATCTAAGTTGAAAGGTAATTATAAAAGATCAATATTGTCCTATGTTGCTTTTATTTAGAAACAAGTTTGTGTAATCATTAATCAAATTAATAGGATCCATTTCATAAACAAATGACATGGTAAATATTGCCGCTAGCATATAGGTTACATCGACACGGTCGCGTCGCAACGATAACGAGATTATAACTCTAGGTTGTTTTTAACAATAAAAATTATGTGCATATATTAATTAATTAAATATTCAACTATATATTCAAAAACATGTGACACACAAAAAAAACAATGTTATTACTGTATAGAACACGTTAACACGAATCTAACGCAACTTAAACTGAGCCAAACGGAATTATAACGAAGAAACTGTAGGATCTATTGCATAGGATAGCTTGTGTATTTCTATGGTATTTATGGATTTATTTTTGTGAAGAAAAACGGCCACAAAACATCTGCATGATGTCACGTGATGTCATCAAGCTAATCGGAACAGCTAATTGGAGCAGGGCCAGCGCACGCACGTGCACAGCATCAAGAGCTTAACCAAAATATAAAGGTACACATGCTTGCATTGCAATAGGTGAGATCGTGGCGTGCTTGCTTATGTATGTAGTATAGAACATGGTTGGCATGTACTGATGTACAGGGGCATGCGAATACATAGCGTAACTGGCTGTTGGACAGAAAGAAACGCCGGACAGGGACGTTTTCCGGAGAAACGTAGGAGATAGATGGAAAGTTACTTAGCTTCTTCACGTGATCTCAGATGCTCACGTACAACAGGGTTTCAGTGACTGCAACACCTGGTGACATTGCCGCCTGGCCAGCAATAGATGAACTGATCTTGAAAAATACCAGACGTTACTTCCTTCATGGCCGACTGTAGGGGCAACTGCATGGACGACAACAGCTGATGATCGTATAGGCTCAGCAGAGCCAGCAGGGTGCAGGTCAGGGAGGGGAAATCCAAAGAAGGCGCACGGAGGTCCTCACCGACGGAACGAAAGCGACGCGGGCTCGGCAGAGGAGTCGTTGGAGTTCGCCAGCGGTGACACGAGAGAAAATTCTATTTTACTACACGAGAGATTTCCCAAACTAGGGGCTCCTCTACGGTAGTTTTTGGTGTGCTTTGCCCATGGGGTAGGTACGTATATAAAGGGAGGAAAACTCTCCACCTTCATGTCAACTAGCGATATGGTGCTAATTGACGTTGCACCCTCTATCTTTACTAATAGGCCTAATTAATTATTAAAGCCCATTAGTAAATAAATGAATGGGCATTTAGGATTATTGCACACAGGCTTTGGTGGAAAATGAGATATTTATTATTTTCGGAATTAATTAAATTCATGGATAAAATAATTCCAGAAAAGTCCAGAATTATTATTTAAGCCATGAAAAATACTCCGAAAGCTCCGAAAATTCATGGAAATTTTCCAGAGACATTATGGAACATGAGGAATCCAAATAAAATATTTGAAGCTCACTGAAAGGTAATTTTGGAGCATCTAAAAATTAGATAACGCTCGCAGAAAAGCGTGAACTAGCTCCAGAAAAACCCAGAACAATTCTCGAAGAGTTCACTGAGATTGATTGACACATGAGAAACTGAAAGGAATAATTTACGTTATAAAGAAAATATTTTAGGAAACTCTCAACGAGAACTTAAGATGAGAAACAAGAAATATTGATTGCGGAAAAAGATAAAGATGTGCTGGAGAAGAAAGATATTTTTTTATAACTAATTGATGCTATCATAAACTAAACTTAGGAAATTTTATCTGATTATTAAAACATTTATTTTAATTAGTGTTTTCTATGCACAACCCAAAATCAGAAATTTTGGGGTGTGACAATTCTACCCCACTTAACAGGAATCTCGTCCCGAGATTCGGAGAGACTTGGGAGAGAGATAAAGCAGACCAATAAGGTTATTTTGAAACTTTTGACAAGTTCTGATATAAACGTCAAGGATTATCAATGGTTGACAAGAGAACATTGGATTGATTGTTAAGATGGATTCGAGCTAATGACAGATGGTCAAAAGATTGAAGCTCAGCATAGGTGGAAAGGAAGATCAAAGGAGGTTGAAAAGATAGATCAAAGTTGATCATCGATTCTTCACTTTATAAGGTGTAAAATCAAGGGTGGACATTAGCAAAAGATAACATAAGAGATAAAGAGATATCTTAAGGTGCTCAAAACTCCTGAATTCAAGATTTATGAGACATCACAAAAAGGTGACAGACTAGCATTGGTTGAAGATAAAGACTAGTCTTCCGCTTTACCATTCAGGGAGAGCAGTGAGAAGGATAAATTGATCTTCAAGTCTTTGTAGGTTCTTGAATCAAGATTTATAAGATGTAAGGACAAGGGTCAAAAGTTGTCAAATATTGATAAGAAAAAGTAAAGATTGATAGCAAGAAGGTGAGACTGGTTAAGGGGCAAGGACTAGCAAAAGATGATATTATGATAGCGATTGGTCTTTGGATCTTCTTGTCTCGTGACTTGAGATTGATGATGGTGGTGGACGCTACCCCACTTAACATAGATCGAGCTACTTCTCAAGACAAAACCTTCCGGGCCACCTTCAAAGCACGAGAACAAAGACAACACACAAACAACACATCAAGCAAAACAAGCACACAACACAATCATCGACACTACACGTGCTTCATCAACAATGGTGGTCATCCTAATGGCACATTGGAGATGATGAAAGGCCATCGAATTCTTTGAACCAGGTAAGATCAGAAAACTTTTAGTAAAAACAACATAAAACAAAAACCAAGGGAGGAAGAAATAATAGCTCAAAGGAAGCTATCAAGGAGAGGATACAACAAGACAAGGAAGTG
Source organism: Saccharum spontaneum (assembly GCA_022457205.1). Classification (NCBI taxonomy): domain Eukaryota; kingdom Viridiplantae; phylum Streptophyta; class Magnoliopsida; order Poales; family Poaceae; genus Saccharum; species Saccharum spontaneum. Next base: position 12,498,056 of record CM039596.1, on the reverse strand, counting down.
GAAATAGTCAAAATCAATGAGTCAAGGGAGGACAAAATAGTTTTATAGTAAAAATGAATTTTAGAGTACGTTCAGTGCTACTTGGCATACGTCCTACAGTCAACACCGCTCTGATACCACTCTGTCACACCCGGTTTTCTAAAGAACAAAACCAGGCTAATCATATGTGTGCCCAGGAAGTCCACACATATGCCAGAATGAAAAAGTATCAGAAACAATGTTATTATATAACGTATACATAGCTATATCAACACTTACATCAGAGTATCGCGGAACAGTGACTGAACTTCAGGCTCCATTCTTCTCAGGGACGGCTGACTGGGGGTAACATATGCCTAGCACTTCAACTAGTCTTCTGGAAACTCCACTACACCTTTGTCCTTCTTCCGAGTAGCATCTTACTACACACTGAAGTGTTGGGGAAATAGCAAGAGTGAGTCCATGTCGAACTCAACAAATATAACATGGGGTTCATGAGGCTCAAAAGGCTAGACACTGGTTTGACTGCACTTAGCTTTTAATTGTCAAAATTTTATTACATAAGTAGCATCAAGTTTGCATTAATCCCACAATAACATATGATCAATGTAAATATGAATAATGAATAGCAAAAACACATTTATAGTCATCAGTGATCATCTATTCCGTAAGGGTCCAAGGCCACTCGTGACCGTGAGCACGGCTGTTATAACAGTTTTACACTCTGCAGAGGTTGTACACTTTCACTGTGAGTCATGATTACCCATATGCCCGGGATCGCGACTCCCAAAACACTTCCAAGGTGAGCGGGCAAGGAATCACTATGAAGCCTTTCAAAGGTTCGTCTAACAAGTTAGGGCCGCTAGGTTTCAGAAGTCAGTCCGTGTGATACACACGCAGAGATCCACGGTCTGCTTTACCCCATTTGCGCCACAAGGGTAACCTCTAACAAGTTAGAAAAGGTCCTCATACTGAGCTAAAGCCAGAGCCATATAGCCCTCACAGTTGTACTGTAAATCCCGGATTGTCGCTTATAGATGAGTCCTTATGGAGAGCAATTAGAGCATCAAAACAACACACATGCTCTAATCCCCTTTATACAAGAATCAAAATCATATTTTAAATGTTTATTGCATATTCCTTTAATCAATTTTACATGATCATAGTCCATGTTTAAGCACTAGCCATACTAATCAATGCATCATAATGGGTACCAAGGTATAGGATCAATCTCTAAGTCATCCTTAACAAGGAATAAATGCATAATGATTTTAATTGCATAAGGTGAATAGGACAACAAGGATAATCCCATGCTATACTTGCCTTTAACTTGCTTTACACCTGAAGCAACTTGCTCCAAGAACCTTCAGTTGTCTTCTGGTCATCCCCTCTTGATCTTCAACACTCACAGAGGGTTTTCATTCTACTCGTAGCGAACATCACGCATAGGCAAACATGCAAGAAGCAAACATAGAAAACTAAGAACAATACACCACACAAGTTAAAACGACGTACTATAATAGAGCTATTGGCTACGGTCACGAGAACACAAGAAACGTCGATAACGGAACTATCGTTAAAAAGAAAAAGACTATCGGAATATTTATATTATAAAAGGAACCACTACATACTTATTTATTTTAGCTAACAAGATCATAGAAAAGTAATTAGTTCAGATTAGACAAATCATATTTGGACTCAACACCGAGTTGAAATTAACCATGGTTTATATATTTTATAAATATTTCCACACAATATTTTATTTATATATATATTTTATAGTGTTTAAGTCATTTATGCATTATACTTTAGAAAGGTAGAACATGTGACAAAAGTTAATCGTAAGCATTTATGATTCATGGTTGAACTAAGCAAACCATAATTGAAAAGACATTAATGTTGATATTCACCATGTTAACACTTAATATTATTTAAGATACTTAAACATTTTTAATTTAGAAAGCGCAGAACATGTGACAGCAACTAATCGATTTATCATGTTTTATGACTAAATTGAGCAAGAAGCATTTAAGTTGTTATTTATCAAGTTAACATTTTATTTTTATTATTTGTAAAAGACCGGAGATAAACCTAAATTATTTTTAATTCAAAAATGCATTGAATACTTATCAATAAAAGTGCATCTAAATTGAATTTATATGAATCATGTTTAACTATGCAACTTATAATTAATAAATACATATCTAAGTTGAAAGGTAATTATAAAAGATCAATATTGTCCTATGTTGCTTTTATTTAGAAACAAGTTTGTGTAATCATTAATCAAATTAATAGGATCCATTTCATAAACAAATGACATGGTAAATATTGCCGCTAGCATATAGGTTACATCGACACGGTCGCGTCGCAACGATAACGAGATTATAACTCTAGGTTGTTTTTAACAATAAAAATTATGTGCATATATTAATTAATTAAATATTCAACTATATATTCAAAAACATGTGACACACAAAAAAAACAATGTTATTACTGTATAGAACACGTTAACACGAATCTAACGCAACTTAAACTGAGCCAAACGGAATTATAACGAAGAAACTGTAGGATCTATTGCATAGGATAGCTTGTGTATTTCTATGGTATTTATGGATTTATTTTTGTGAAGAAAAACGGCCACAAAACATCTGCATGATGTCACGTGATGTCATCAAGCTAATCGGAACAGCTAATTGGAGCAGGGCCAGCGCACGCACGTGCACAGCATCAAGAGCTTAACCAAAATATAAAGGTACACATGCTTGCATTGCAATAGGTGAGATCGTGGCGTGCTTGCTTATGTATGTAGTATAGAACATGGTTGGCATGTACTGATGTACAGGGGCATGCGAATACATAGCGTAACTGGCTGTTGGACAGAAAGAAACGCCGGACAGGGACGTTTGCCGGAGAAACGTAGGAGATAGATGGAAAGTTACTTAGCTTCTTCACGTGATCTCAGATGCTCACGTACAACAGGGTTTCAGTGACTGCAACACCTGGTGACATTGCCGCCTGGCCAGCAATAGATGAACTGATCTTGAAAAATACCAGACGTTACTTCCTTCATGGCCGACTGTAGGGGCAACTGCATGGACGACAACAGCTGATGATCGTATAGGCTCAGCAGAGCCAGCAGGGTGCAGGTCAGGGAGGGGAAATCCAAAGAAGGCGCACGGAGGTCCTCACCGACGGAACGAAAGCGACGCGGGCTCGGCAGAGGAGTCGTCGGAGTTCGCCAGCGGTGACACGAGAGAAAATTCTATTTTACTACACGAGAGATTTCCCAAACTAGGGGCTCCTCTACGGTAGTTTTTGGTGTGCTTTGCCCATGGGGTAGGTACGTATATAAAGGGAGGAAAACTCTCCACCTTCATGTCAACTAGCGATATGGTGCTAATTGACGTTGCACCCTCTATCTTTACTAATAGGCCTAATTAATTATTAAAGCCCATTAGTAAATAAATGAATGGGCATTTAGGATTATTGCACACAGGCTTTGGTGGAAAATGAGATATTTATTATTTTCGGAATTAATTAAATTCATGGATAAAATAATTCCAGAAAAGTCCAGAATTATTATTTAAGCCATGAAAAATACTCCGAAAGCTCCGAAAATTCATGGAAATTTTCCAGAGACATTATGGAACATGAGGAATCCAAATAAAATATTTGAAGCTCACTGAAAGGTAATTTTGGAGCATCTAAAAATTAGATAACGCTCGCAGAAAAGCGTGAACTAGCTCCAGAAAAACCCAGAACAATTCTCGAAGAGTTCACTGAGATTGATTGACACATGAGAAACTGAAAGGAATAATTTACGTTATAAAGAAAATATTTTAGGAAACTCTCAACGAGAACTTAAGATGAGAAACAAGAAATATTGATTGCGGAAAAAGATAAAGATGTGCTGGAGAAGAAAGATATTTTTTTATAACTAATTGATGCTATCATAAACTAAACTTAGGAAATTTTATCTGATTATTAAAACATTTATTTTAATTAGTGTTTTCTATGCACAACCCAAAATCAGAAATTTTGGGGTGTGACAATTCTACCCCACTTAACAGGAATCTCGTCCCGAGATTCGGAGAGACTTGGGAGAGAGATAAAGCAGACCAATAAGGTTATTTTGAAACTTTTGACAAGTTCTGATATAAACGTCAAGGATTATCAATGGTTGACAAGAGAACATTGGATTGATTGTTAAGATGGATTCGAGCTAATGACAGATGGTCAAAAGATTGAAGCTCAGCATAGGTGGAAAGGAAGATCAAAGGAGGTTGAAAAGATAGATCAAAGTTGATCATCGATTCTTCACTTTATAAGGTGTAAAATCAAGGGTGGACATTAGCAAAAGATAACATAAGAGATAAAGAGATATCTTAAGGTGCTCAAAACTCCTGAATTCAAGATTTATGAGACATCACAAAAAGGTGACAGACTAGCATTGGTTGAAGATAAAGACTAGTCTTCCGCTTTACCATTCAGGGAGAGCAGTGAGAAGGATAAATTGATCTTCAAGTCTTTGTAGGTTCTTGAATCAAGATTTATAAGATGTAAGGACAAGGGTCAAAAGTTGTCAAATATTGATAAGAAAAAGTAAAGATTGATAGCAAGAAGGTGAGACTGGTTAAGGGGCAAGGACTAGCAAAAGATGATATTATGATAGCGATTGGTCTTTGGATCTTCTTGTCTCGTGACTTGAGATTGATGATGGTGGTGGACGCTACCCCACTTAACATAGATCGAGCTACTTCTCAAGACAAAACCTTCCGGGCCACCTTCAAAGCACGAGAACAAAGACAACACACAAACAACACATCAAGCAAAACAAGCACACAACACAATCATCGACACTACACGTGCTTCATCAACAATGGTGGTCATCCTAATGGCACATTGGAGATGATGAAAGGCCATCGAATTCTTTGAACCAGGTGAGATCAGAAAACTTTTAGTAAAAACAACATAAAACAAAAACCAAGGGAGGAAGAAATAATAGCTCAAAGGAAGCTATCAAGGAGAGGATACAACAAGACAAGGAAGTGGAAATAGTCAAAATCAATGAGTCAAGGGAGGACAAAATAGTTTTATAGTAAAAATGAATTTTAGAGTACGTTCAGTGCTACTTGGCATACGTCCTACAGTCAACACCGCTCTGATACCACTCTGTCACACCCGGTTTTCTAAAGAACAAAACCAGGCTAATCATATGTGTGCCCAGGAAGTCCACACATATGCCAGAATGAAAAAGTATCAGAAACAATGTTATTATATAACGTATACATAGCTATATCAACACTTACATCAGAGTATCGCGGAACAGTGACTGAACTTCAGGCTCCATTCTTCTCAGGGACGGCTGACTGGGGGTAACATATGCCTAGCACTTCAACTAGTCTTCTGGAAACTCCACTACACCTTTGTCCTTCTTCCGAGTAGCATCTTACTACACACTGAAGTGTTGGGGAAATAGCAAGAGTGAGTCCATGTCGAACTCAACAAATATAACATGGGGTTCATGAGGCTCAAAAGGCTAGACACTGGTTTGACTGCACTTAGCTTTTAATTGTCAAAATTTTATTACATAAGTAGCATCAAGTTTGCATTAATCCCACAATAACATATGATCAATGTAAATATGAATAATGAATAGCAAAAACACATTTATAGTCATCAGTGATCATCTATTCCGTAAGGGTCCAAGGCCACTCGTGACCGTGAGCACGGCTGTTATAACAGTTTTACACTCTGCAGAGGTTGTACACTTTCACTGTGAGTCATGATTACCCATATGCCCGGGATCGCGACTCCCAAAACACTTCCAAGGTGAGCGGGCAAGGAATCACTATGAAGCCTTTCAAAGGTTCGTCTAACAAGTTAGGGCCGCTAGGTTTCAGAAGTCAGTCCGTGTGATACACACGCAGAGATCCACGGTCTGCTTTACCCCATTTGCGCCACAAGGGTAACCTCTAACAAGTTAGAAAAGGTCCTCATACTGAGCTAAAGCCAGAGCCATATAGCCCTCACAGTTGTACTGTAAATCCCGGATTGTCGCTTATAGATGAGTCCTTATGGAGAGCAATTAGAGCATCAAAACAACACACATGCTCTAATCCCCTTTATACAAGAATCAAAATCATATTTTAAATGTTTATTGCATATTCCTTTAATCAATTTTACATGATCATAGTCCATGTTTAAGCACTAGCCATACTAATCAATGCATCATAATGGGTACCAAGGTATAGGATCAATCTCTAAGTCATCCTTAACAAGGAATAAATGCATAATGATTTTAATTGCATAAGGTGAATAGGACAACAAGGATAATCCCATGCTATACTTGCCTTTAACTTGCTTTACACCTGAAGCAACTTGCTCCAAGAACCTTCAGTTGTCTTCTGGTCATCCCCTCTTGATCTTCAACACTCACAGAGGGTTTTCATTCTACTCGTAGCGAACATCACGCATAGGCAAACATGCAAGAAGCAAACATAGAAAACTAAGAACAATACACCACACAAGTTAAAACGACGTACTATAATAGAGCTATTGGCTACGGTCACGAGAACACAAGAAACGTCGATAACGGAACTATCGTTAAAAAGAAAAAGACTATCGGAATATTTATATTATAAAAGGAACCACTACATACTTATTTATTTTAGCTAACAAGATCATAGAAAAGTAATTAGTTCAGATTAGACAAATCATATTTGGACTCAACACCGAGTTGAAATTAACCATGGTTTATATATTTTATAAATATTTCCACACAATATTTTATTTATATATATATTTTATAGTGTTTAAGTCATTTATGCATTATACTTTAGAAAGGTAGAACATGTGACAAAAGTTAATCGTAAGCATTTATGATTCATGGTTGAACTAAGCAAACCATAATTGAAAAGACATTAATGTTGATATTCACCATGTTAACACTTAATATTATTTAAGATACTTAAACATTTTTAATTTAGAAAGCGCAGAACATGTGACAGCAACTAATCGATTTATCATGTTTTATGACTAAATTGAGCAAGAAGCATTTAAGTTGTTATTTATCAAGTTAACATTTTATTTTTATTATTTGTAAAAGACCGGAGATAAACCTAAATTATTTTTAATTCAAAAATGCATTGAATACTTATCAATAAAAGTGCATCTAAATTGAATTTATATGAATCATGTTTAACTATGCAACTTATAATTAATAAATACATATCTAAGTTGAAAGGTAATTATAAAAGATCAATATTGTCCTATGTTGCTTTTATTTAGAAACAAGTTTGTGTAATCATTAATCAAATTAATAGGATCCATTTCATAAACAAATGACATGGTAAATATTGCCGCTAGCATATAGGTTACATCGACACGGTCGCGTCGCAACGATAACGAGATTATAACTCTAGGTTGTTTTTAACAATAAAAATTATGTGCATATATTAATTAATTAAATATTCAACTATATATTCAAAAACATGTGACACACAAAAAAAACAATGTTATTACTGTATAGAACACGTTAACACGAATCTAACGCAACTTAAACTGAGCCAAACGGAATTATAACGAAGAAACTGTAGGATCTATTGCATAGGATAGCTTGTGTATTTCTATGGTATTTATGGATTTATTTTTGTGAAGAAAAACGGCCACAAAACATCTGCATGATGTCACGTGATGTCATCAAGCTAATCGGAACAGCTAATTGGAGCAGGGCCAGCGCACGCACGTGCACAGCATCAAGAGCTTAACCAAAATATAAAGGTACACATGCTTGCATTGCAATAGGTGAGATCGTGGCGTGCTTGCTTATGTATGTAGTATAGAACATGGTTGGCATGTACTGATGTACAGGGGCATGCGAATACATAGCGTAACTGGCTGTTGGACAGAAAGAAACGCCGGACAGGGACGTTTTCCGGAGAAACGTAGGAGATAGATGGAAAGTTACTTAGCTTCTTCACGTGATCTCAGATGCTCACGTACAACAGGGTTTCAGTGACTGCAACACCTGGTGACATTGCCGCCTGGCCAGCAATAGATGAACTGATCTTGAAAAATACCAGACGTTACTTCCTTCATGGCCGACTGTAGGGGCAACTGCATGGACGACAACAGCTGATGATCGTATAGGCTCAGCAGAGCCAGCAGGGTGCAGGTCAGGGAGGGGAAATCCAAAGAAGGCGCACGGAGGTCCTCACCGACGGAACGAAAGCGACGCGGGCTCGGCAGAGGAGTCGTCGGAGTTCGCCAGCGGTGACACGAGAGAAAATTCTATTTTACTACACGAGAGATTTCCCAAACTAGGGGCTCCTCTACGGTAGTTTTTGGTGTGCTTTGCCCATGGGGTAGGTACGTATATAAAGGGAGGAAAACTCTCCACCTTCATGTCAACTAGCGATATGGTGCTAATTGACGTTGCACCCTCTATCTTTACTAATAGGCCTAATTAATTATTAAAGCCCATTAGTAAATAAATGAATGGGCATTTAGGATTATTGCACACAGGCTTTGGTGGAAAATGAGATATTTATTATTTTCGGAATTAATTAAATTCATGGATAAAATAATTCCAGAAAAGTCCAGAATTATTATTTAAGCCATGAAAAATACTCCGAAAGCTCCGAAAATTCATGGAAATTTTCCAGAGACATTATGGAACATGAGGAATCCAAATAAAATATTTGAAGCTCACTGAAAGGTAATTTTGGAGCATCTAAAAATTAGATAACGCTCGCAGAAAAGCGTGAACTAGCTCCAGAAAAACCCAGAACAATTCTCGAAGAGTTCACTGAGATTGATTGACACATGAGAAACTGAAAGGAATAATTTACGTTATAAAGAAAATATTTTAGGAAACTCTCAACGAGAACTTAAGATGAGAAACAAGAAATATTGATTGCGGAAAAAGATAAAGATGTGCTGGAGAAGAAAGATATTTTTTTATAACTAATTGATGCTATCATAAACTAAACTTAGGAAATTTTATCTGATTATTAAAACATTTATTTTAATTAGTGTTTTCTATGCACAACCCAAAATCAGAAATTTTGGGGTGTGACACGCCTCGGTTAATACAATAAAAAAACAAAAAAAAATCCATGAGCCCACTGGTGAGCCCATTCCCAAGCCCACAGATGAGCCCGTTCCCAGCTCACGGGGCGGAACCGCCGCTGGTGGCCTCCTTCTAGCCAGATCCGCGCCGCTGTGGAGCCATGGAGAGAAGGGATGAGGGGGGAGAGGGCAAGAGGCCAGGGCGCGGGCCGGATCCGCCGCTGGTGGGCTCCATCCCGCCAGATCCGCTGGCGGCGGCCTCCACCCCGCCAGATCCGCGCTGCCTGGAGCCATGGAGGGAGGGAGGAAAGGAGGGAGGGAGGTGGGTTGGATACGCCGCTGGTGGTCACCATCCTGTCGGATCCACCGCCTAGGGCTTCGTCCCCATGAGATCCGCGCCACCTAGAGCCATGGAAGGAGGGAGGGGAGGAGCCCGGGAGGTGGGCCAAATCCGTGCGGCCGGGCACCATCCCGTCGGATCCGCCGCCTGGGGCTTCCTCTCCACGAGCCGCGCCGCCTGGAGCCATGGAGGGAGGGAGGGGAGGAGCCCAGGGGGTGGGCCGGATCTTGGCCACCGGGCACCATCCCGTCGGATCTGCCACTTGGGGCTTCCTCCCCATGAGATCCACGTCGCCTGGAGCCATGGAGGGAGGAAGGGGAGGAGGCCGGCGCTGTTGGAGAGGGAGTGGGGGTGCGAAGGAAGGGAGAGGGGCACGGCATCGGGCGTGAGGGAAGGGAGAGGGGTGCGAGAGAGAGAGGGCCGGTGTGGAGAGAGGAGTGGATGGGTGGGAATGAAACCCTAAAGGCTAAGTGTTGTGTGTGTGTGTCTCTCATATATATATATATATATATACACACACACACCATTGGTTTGTGTAGATGGATCCAATACAAAATAGATTTTTTTTCTCTTTTTTTTTTGTGAGGATGGAAAGGGAGCCAGCGAACACTATAGGCAGTACCATTTGATGCTTGGATTCTGCACGAATTTATGACTTCTGCACCAAATTTGAACTATTTTTAATTGCTATACTGCAATATGACAAAATAATACACACCATGTCACCATCAATGATAACACCAAATTTACAGCTCCACTCAGAAGCTGGATAACAGGAAATACGATTTCTGATGCCAATTAAACTCGAGCAGATTTCCTGAATAACGTTGGGACCAATGATCCAAATTTTGAAAGGCACAAAAGATAGCATGGATTTTATGTTACCGATATTTCTGGAAGTTCCAAACTTCCATTTCGAAGGAAGAGCCAGGACTTCGAACTTTGCTTTCAAATTGTACTATATATATATATATATATATATATATATATATATATATATATATATATATATATATATATATATATATAGCGTCTTATCGGGCCGAGATGGGTTATTTGGGCTCTGAGATGGGCCAGTATTAACAGAGATATGCCTTATAGCGTGCCCACCTCGGTTAATATATTAACCGAGGCGTTTGCGTTAGAACAACCGGCTCAGTTAATCGGTATTAACCGGGGCGGATATTTTAAGGTGTTCGCCTTAGTTAATCGATTTTGCGAGGCGATTTTTGGCAACCACCTTGGTTAATAAAAAATGACTGCCTCAGTTAATGCCTACGGTTAACCGAGGCAGTTGAAAATGCTGCTCGCCTCCAAGGACCATTTTGAAAGGTCACGGTTAATAAATACCGCATATATATGTGAACATTGTATGTATAGGATTAAATTAAACATGGTTGGTTTTGTGACAAAAGGAAAGTAGACCATATCTGTTCCACAAACGGGCGTATAGCATATTGTTCTGGTTCTAGATTACATGATGTTGTATTGTTCTTCACTCTATGTCACACCCTAAAATTTTAATTTTAGGTTGTGAATAGAAAACACTAAATAAAATAAATTATTTTATAATTTTCTTAAAATTTTCCAATATTTGGATAGGTTGTTGATAATTTGAATAGTAGAAAAATATGATGTTCTAAAAACTTCTATAATTAAATTGATTTGTTTGAAAAGTAAGTTCAAAACATTTATCTCCAAAAGTTAATTCCAAGTTTCAAAAACTCAGATATTCAAAGGTATTTCAAAACTTGATTTGGTTTGAAAATGATTTAAATCAGCACTTCAAAATGAATTTACAAAAAGAAAAAGGAAAATCCTTCTCCCTCTCTCTCTCTTTTTCCTTTCAGCCCGCCCTTACTCCTTCTCGGGCCGAAGCCCCTCCTACCGGCCCAGCTTCACCTCCCTGGCCGCGGACCTTCGCAGAGCAGCCCACCAGCCCTCCTCTCTCTTCCAGGCAGGCTCCGCCCCCTTCTCTCACTGACGAGTGGACCCCACCCGTCAGCTCTATCTTCTTCCTCCCTCCGCCATTGCCGGGCAGAGCCCCACGCCCGCGCTACCGAGCCCGCTCTCCCTCCGCGTCCCCGCGCAGACCGAACCCGCGAGGACAAAGCCCTCCCCTCTCGCCCGCGGCTGCTCCCTTCCTCTCGTTCCTTGCTCAATCAGCAACCACTGCCATTGACGGGGCGCCACTCCGGCTCGCGACTCAGCCCTTCAGCTCCCTCACTGCCCTATAGAAGGACAGCCCCGGAACCGCACGAGCATGCCGCCACCACCCAGATCCTCCCCGCTCCCTCTCCCATCCCCTAGCGCCTCTAATCGTCACCCCGCTGCCATGGCCGAGGCAGCTTGAGCTCGCCCGATCTCCCTCATCCGAGCATCTCCGGTGCCTCCATTGAGTCCTATGGCATCGCAAGGACATGGCGCACTCACCTCGCTTCTCTTTGGCTCCAATCCGTGGCCGCAGCCTCGGCCCCAACCTGGCCTTCGACCTCGCCGTCCCTCCATGGCCGCCGAGCCCCGCTCCTCGCCGCGGACTAGTCGCCATGACCCATTCCGCCGATGAAGAACATCACCGGAGAGTTCAGCGTGGACCCCTCTTCCTCATCCGCCATTTTCCTGACCTCCGCAGCCAGCCCTGCCACCAGAGGCCCCTGCGCTGCTCGGGCCTGCAGGTCATGTTTCGATTTATTTCAGCTTTTTTCAGCTTATTCTCTCATAGAACACTATTAAATTAGCCGAAACCAGCCGGCTTTTCTACTAGTCGAACCAGCCCATGGCTGTGTTCTATAAACGATCTAGACAAGAAACAACATGCTGGTAATTACAAAATTGCCGCTAAATCTTTTAATCTCTGCTGTTTCATCCTCCAATCTCCGTTGTTCAAACGTCTAATCCCCGTTTTGAGTAATTCAAGTTGCATTAGATTCGTGTCCATATAACCTTCGTGTTAGTAACGATGTTACCCTACTAAATATTACTGAGTTTTATAATTAAAATATCAAATTAATTAATATTAATGAATTTAGTTTTATAATTAAAATCAATATAGGTTTTATACTTCGGTATTTTTTTATACATAAATGTTAACATGATTAATTGCTAACATAAATGTGTTTCTAAATTATAATTTACTTAGGCTAAACAAGATCATATAAAACTAGCTTAGATGCTCTCACATGCACCTTTGTTTTGCAAAGTTTAATCGAATTAAATTATATGACAACATTTATAAATAAAGTATGATTAGCTTTAACTTGATTTTTGAAATAAAATATGTTATGATTAATCTGAATTAATACTACTCACATAGTTTTTCTTAATTAACATAAATCAAGCATGTAATTGTTTCTCTTCTAATATAAATCTTTCGGTAGTCTTTTCCGTTATTGGCGTTTCTTGTGATCCCGTGACCATAGAACTAGTTCTCTTTTAGTACGTCTTTTTCTCTTGTGTGGTGTATTGTTCTTAATTGCTTTTATTTCTTGGTTGTATGTTTGCCTATGCGTGGTGCTTGCTACGAGTAGAACAAGAATCGTATGTAAGCGTTGGAGACCAGAAGCTGTGTGCCAGAAGTTACAGTACGGAAGGTGAAGTTCGAAGATTCTCTAAGCACCTTGCTTTGGATAAAAAAGAAGTTCCAGGCAAGTATAGTATGGGATCACCTTTGATCACTTAATTCATATTGTATGATAATTGCATTGGGTAGTATCCATGCTAGTGCTAGAGATAAATACCCATGATCTGTAACTTGAATAATGGTATATGCAATAAATGTTAAAATATGCTTTTTAGCAAAATGGACAGAAGGGTGCTGGAGTATTTGGCTACTTTCCAAATGCTTTAGTTTCTCTCTCTAAGGACTTATCTCTAAATGATTATCCGGGACTTATAGTACAACCATAAGTGCTATATTGCTCTAGCTTTAGTTCAGTATAGAAGGACCTTTTCTAGCTTGTTAGTGGTTATCAAAAAACGCAAAAGAGGTTTGATGAGATGGGTATAGGACAGCCCTGTTTCCAGAGGCGGAGCTTCCATGCGGCAGGGTGGGGCAGCTGCCCCACCTACCACCAGTGGGAAGCCCCTACTACCCCTCCCTTCTTCCTTAGTCCTTAGGTCATCAGACGTCGAGGGAGCATCGTTGTTGTGGGCGGCATCAGGCCAACGGCGTGTCTAGAACGCGATTTTGGGAGAGGGATGCAATGCGAGCGTAGGCCAAATGCACAATAGGAGAGAGAGCCCATCACTCCATCTGCCCACCAAAGCAAAGCAAGTATCCACCGCATCAGGAATCACTGGAAGTCGACCCTAGCTCTTGTCTGTCGACTCTCGAGTCTCGATCCCGAATCCCTTGATGCTGACGCGGCAACGCCTGATGCTGCCCCTCGACGCCCTAGCTGCAGCCCGCTGGTCGCTGGAGCCCCCTACCATGGTGCCACCGGCCGACTACCGGTGCTACTTGGCAGCTTGGTCCTAGCTTGCTGTCGGCTGATGTTCAGGCGCTCAGTGCAGGTGCAGGGCCTGCTACTAGATGCTGGCCGTCGGCGCCCCTTGCTACATGTTGACTTGCCTATGCCACCAAGAAGACCTAGACATGATTACTTATTTAATAGTAGTCCATTGTCTGTCTCCTCATTGTTGTGTGCTATTTTAATTGTACTACATATAATCATAAATCACACACTAACCCTTTTGTTCATCAAATTTATAGGTCTTTTAGCTATTGGATAGTTGGATTTTAGAATCTTGTTTAATTGGTGTTTGTTGGATTAATAATAGATTATATTAAGGTGCTATTGAGTGTTATCTTCAAATCAAAAGTACCATATATTTTCAATCAATCTTTACATTTACCATACATTTGATATTCATTTGCATCGGTATGACGTCATTAAAAAATTATGTTCTTTGTTCGCCCCACCTAAATTTCCATCTCAGCTCTGCCACTGTCTGTTCCTATGTATATAGCCGAGAAGGATTTGTGGCATTTGAAAGGGCGGTTCCTACATCTGCTTGCCTTCGAAACTTAGCGGCTACTAACTTGTAAGACGAACCTTTGAAAGACTTCATAGTGAGCCCTGCCAACCTTCCTTGGAGGTGGGTCAAGAGGTTGGCTATCTCGGGCGAAAGGGTAAATCATGACTCATGGTGAAAGTATACAACATCTACAGAGTGTAAAACGGTTATAACAGTCGTGCTCACGGACACGAGCGGCCTTGAGATCCTTATGGAATAGATGATCACTTATACTTATTGTTTTTGCTATACATTATTCTTGTTTATACAATCATGTGGTCATATGGGCTTAAGCAAAACTTGTTGCTACTCAATTTCTAAAATTATGACTCACTAAAAGCTAATCGCAGTAAACTAGTGTCCGTCATTTGAGCCTCATGAACCCCATGTTATATTTATTGAGTACGACATGTACTTACGCTTGCTTTATATTCAAATTTTAGAAAAATCCCGGATTGGTAACATAAGATGGAGCTTGGTTAAATTTTTTGAGGATTGCTAGGCGTATGTATCCCCAGTCAACCGTCCTATGCTGTTTGGAGGCTCCACTTGGAGATTAGAATGTTAAGTTTTTGCTACTCTAATAAATATCTTGTCTTTATGTAATATTTTTGTTCGTTATGTAATAAAGCTTTGTCTCTCGATACTATTGTAATTTGTCGTCTTATGTGTGTGACTGATTCCTGGGCACATATAGGATTCTACAATTGATTTTGTCTTTTAAAATCGCGTGTGATAAGACTAAACAGTACAATGAATCATCAAAAGCGCACCCCCAATCAAAGGGTCAACAACCACGACAAAGAAACCAAGTTAAAGAACTATGACAACTATTGGAAGCAGCTATCAATACAATAGTTGGTTAGAAGAGGGGCTCAACATGCCCTTCACAAGACTGTGTTGCCATTCCAAAAGCCCCATACCGACACTAACTGATTGCCACATTGTGTCACTATCACAGGATCGCAAAAGCCAGCAAGTTGAAAAGCCATTGTCACCGCTTGCACCATTATTACAGATGATGTCCCACACTGAGATAGCCACTACCAAACAAGGCTAGTCGCGCGTAATTGGCTTGAAACTGTGTAGATGTCACGTCATCGAAATAGCTTGTGCCATCACTTGACATTGTACCACACCAGACATGCAGATTTCTTGCCATGTAGAAGTCTTGCCCTTGCTACACCAAAACCTTATAATGGTAGCCTTTCGGTGCCGTGAACATTCACGCCTCGATTCCTCAACATGGCTTCCACCCTTTTGGACTCAAATCCAACCTCCAGAGAGACTAACAACACCATTGAAGCACCACCACCACTACCAAACTAGCTAGCACCACACTCGGCATCTACCTCCAAATGTTTTTTTTTGACGAAACGGGAAGGGTGTGAGCCCCTACTGAAATTTTATTAAAAAAGCAAGTCCTGCAAAACAAAGTTCAAGAAACATAAAAGGTACAGAAGAAAATGAAAAAAATATATACAAAGGCTCAAGCCATTGATCAACAAGTGGATGAAACTTTGCTTTTGCTCTTAGAATAACTAGAGCAAACTCTTCCAGAAGACCATCTTGCAGCCGCAAACAGGGCCAAGTTGTTGATGATTGCATCATTGCGCATAGGCTAGATTGACATCTACCTCCAAATGTGGCCTCTAGAGAAGAAGCAACCAGCAGCCGCACATGCAAGCCATGCCGTCCCTCGCACAGCCTTAGAGCTATGCGGCATCCATGCCACCCGTAAAGCCTCTATGCCACTATTTTGTCACCCAAGCAGGCTAGGTAGCCCATGCCATCGCGGCACCCATCGGGGCAAAGCGACCATAGAGTCAACGGTCATAGGCGCACCTCCCCACATGTGCCCAGCATTGAGCTGCTCCACTGGTGCCCGCACAGCCGCCGCTTGGGCCGAAGCTACCGAAATCACACATCAGCGCACCAAATCTAGTCTCCCCTTGTAGCTCTCCCATTTGGATGAAGATCCGCATGCTGCTGCACCACCATGGTTGTCGGATCTTGCTCGGGCTCCAACAGGATGCGAGGAGCCCTACCAATGCCTTCCTTGTAGGTCACATGGGCCTCCGGTGGCAACCTCGAGTAGTGGTGAGGCAGGGGAGAGAGGGATGGGGGTGGAGGAACTATGGCCTTGGGGTTCTGCTTGACCGCCACCAGGAGGAGCAACACGGGGGGTGTTGTATGTGATATATGTCGGCCGATGCTCTTGTACCTCATCAGATTGGCTGATCCATCCAATCTAGCTCTCCTCTCTGGTGCTGGTGCCTCTGTGCCTACTGCTACCCCTCCCTAGCACTAGTGACATAGCCATCCGCAGCTCCTCCCAAAGCAGGCTATAGACCACAATGCTTTAGTGCGGAGCAAAGAGAGAGAGAGGCGATAGGTTAGTTATGTGGGTGGGGTCTGCTAATCCTAAAATTGCACTAAGGGTAACCATTTCGAAAAATGGGTGGGTCGATAGGGATGCGGTTCACGATGATAACTTAGGGAGTTTGAGCCAAGGCTTGCGATTAAAAGGAGGTTCTCGTAGGAAGCACCTAGGTTCAAAACTTAAAGTAGTGTGATAAGGGAACAACTTAGGATTCAAAAGGATATTTTATACAAAGTTTTTATTTAAGGTGGTTTTCAGTTGTGACAACCAGGGCCAACCAGTAAACTTTTTAGTTCATCCCTAAAACCTACTACAAAAGATTTTTAAGCCTTTGGAATCTTCTAATGTCTACCACTGAAAGCTTGTTGTGCTCTACTTTGAATCTCCTGTGAGCTTCACATTGCCGATCACCGCTACATATCATGGGCTAAGGGCTGGTGCCCCTTCTCTAGTGAACACTAGGTCAACATAGTTAAAATACACTATTTTTGGATGGGAACCAATGCTCCTATGGCACCTTCTCTAGTGACCACCAGGTTTCTTAGGAGAAAGTCCTATCTTTAGACCTCATTATAAATGAGGGTGTCTAAAGCACCAATGGCCCTCCTCCAGTAACCACCAGACTCATCTGGTGACTATAAAACACACCACCAAGATCCCTTCACAAACCTTTCAAATTATCATGATCTCCATCTCCTACCTTGCCCTATTGACCATTACCTTTTTTCGATCAATTTGAGGGGAGTTCCCACCTATTGTATTGAACCAAGGGAGCTAAAAAGCTCAAGCAAAGTACAAAATACCTATAGTATCCTAAAAGGTGTACAAAAGTGTATAGAGAGAGCAAAATTACGCGCTGCCATAACAAAACTAAAAATATTCAATGAGACAGAAGAAAGCCACGATGAGATCCTTGAACAACGCACCTGGGCAGGGTTGAGGACGAGTGTGCGGTGCAGCATCGTCCCGAGTAGGCAATTGGACTACCATGCCGGCACGTCACGAGGCATGCTTGATGTTGGCAGCTTCGAACGTGCTCTCATCCTTTAGCAGTGCAGGCTTCCTAGAGTATCTCACCAAGAGTGGCACCATATCACCAATGGGTGAGAAGATATGGAGGAAGTGTGGGGAGCAGGGACCGGAGAGGGAGAAGAGTATTGGGAACTGGTGAGGGCCGGAGTAGGGATGTCCAACGGGAGGTGGTTAGGGAGATCGGGGTCACCACTATCAGGGGCAGGCTCAGCTTCTTGTCCCCTCATCCTCTCTTGAACTTTGTTACTGATTAATGATGTGTTTACTATTTGAGAAATCAGGACTGCCAAACTAGCATTCCATCGGTTCTGGAGCTTTCTTCTATAGATCCTCCACACCGAAGCTGAAGTGCGTAGTTGGATTGTGGCACTGCACTTTAGAATGGACACGGCTCCAGACTTGTTGCGGGTGAAGATCTTGTAGTCTATCGACTATTACCTCGCCACCAGGATCTGTCCACGAATAGTGCTAGTGTCACTCTCATATGTAGCATTGCTCGCTATCTCCCCATCATCCATTTGAACTTTGTGGTCTTCGTGGTGGATGTTTTCATCATGATGTTTGACAAGGTCTACGTTGGCACATTGTTTTGGTATGCCCTCATTGAGTGCGGTTGTTTAAAGGGTTGGATCCATCTACCAAGGCCCTGTAAACTCGCATTAAGGAGGAGGAGGTGAAGAATGATAAGAGCATCATTTATCCTATGCGATTGTTGCCTTACTTCTTAGTGCAGTGGGTGCAGTATGTGTTATCTTTTAGACTATAAAATATATTGGGTTATCATCATGCTTTCACTTCTCATCAATTTTAGCACGTTCTGCTAGACCAGCCATGTGGCAATTCACCTACTTCATGGTGTTCTACTTGATGGTGCCTCCCTAGGAATTTTATTAAAAGGAGTTGAAGCCAAACAAAAAATAATGTTTCCTATGAGATAACAAGAGATCCGTAAATACAAAACAAGGAAAAAATATGTAGAAAAGATATATACTAAGAGGCTAAAGGAGAGAGGCACCAGGTACAATTGATTTAACCAAGACATAATTACACTATGGAGGGATGGATTGACTCTTATCAATTCATGATTATATTGTTGGACTCTTGATAGTAATGTTCTCTGTTGGTATGGAACACCGAACAATAAGGAGGGGGTGGAGAGGGAGTGAGAATGCAATTGACAGAGTGACCAAGTCCCCTTCCATCTTTCCCTTCACCTCCTTTTATAGGGAATATGGGAGGTGGTGGCCACGGTGGGGCTTATAATTAAAAAAAGGGCCTAAAATTATATAATTGGGTCCTAAACTTTCATGAATAAGCCCTTAGGCTTGGTAATTTGCCATTTTTACACACTAGGGAGTTCCTAACATATGATGACACAACCTAACAACCCCCGCTATTCGATTTTGGCTCGAAATACAAGACCTAATAGCTACTTAGACTATATATGAGGCCCAATTACAACTCAGACTCAGTCATAAGGATGGCCATTCGTAACCTACATATATTCTCCTCGCTAAAAACTCCATCCCAAAAACCCTATGCACATGCCTCTACTTCATATAGAGATCGACTAGAGATGCATTTTTTCAATTAGTCGTCTGCATTCAACTTCTCTTGAACCTTCATGAATTCCATTTTAACAGCTAGCTCCTCCCAATGGCTGAGTCCTCGATATCTTTACTTCACATTGAGCATTCGCTCAAGTAGTCGATGTATATAGTTGAAGAAGGTGAAGTAGTCGAAGATGGTCATGACATGCCTTCAAACTTTGGCTCACGTGCGCCAGGCAGGGCTTGCATCTTTGGGCAGATTGCTTGTCCAAATTGTCCCTATCGAGCACCCCTTGTCTAGTGCTTGTGAGAGATTCTTCGCACAGTCGATGTAGGTGATCCCCAATTCATGGTGAAGGCGAGGTCAAAGATGTTTGACAGCAAGCCCCTCAAGCTGAAAAGCAATCTTAGGCGAAATTTAGTGTTCTAGTGTATTGTTTATCTCCTCTATTGCTTTTTTCCAGGAGAAGTATGCATCTACTATGACCAACACAAGCACGGAGTTTTTTTATAAGAACACTATATTGCTATAATTATATATACAGTTTTGATATGTAAATACATATGTACTTGCGATCTGGATGGGTCTCTTGCTAACTACTCCCTCTGTTTCAAATTATAAGACTTTTGCCTTTCCTAGATACATTGTTTTTATGTATATCTAGCCATATTGTATATCTAAGTATATAGCAAAAGCTATGCACCTAGAAAAGCAAAAACGTCTTATAATTTAGAATGAAGGGAGTATTTCATGCACTCAATAATATTGTAGTACTCAAGAATATTGATGAATAAATCTTTTCATGGCACTTCCATGTCACTCATGTCGGGTGAGTTAGAAAAACATATTTATATAGAGAGTCTCAAGATGAATTGGAATAAAAAATATGCCCCTTAGTGTTTTTTTGGGTAAAAACGTGTGTGCAAAAAAAACAGAAAATACTTGTCTTAGTCAAAATCTTAAGAACGATTATTTGTGTGCCCAAAAACAAAAAAGAATCAAGTCATCATTTGAAGACTGTATGAGGGAGAAAAAGTTTAGTTTAGAATTTAAAACGAAAAGTATGAAGTTGATTTTTCCCAAATTTGTTAGTTTGTTTTAGTACTCTATATTCATGTTAATATTATTCTTGATTGGCATGTGAATCCTGAGCTCCAGTTAATTTTATTTGAATTCTTTTTATTTTTTTGTAAAGGAAAAGGATCAGGAGACGTAATGCTGATGTCATCTTTGTTGCTTCTCATAAGCAGAACAGCCATGGTGGTTGCTTTTTTTATTGAGAAAAGGGTTGAATTAAAGTAAAAGTACTTCTACATCCAGCCCCCAATAGGGCACTCCTGAAGAAAAGAAAAATTACATCCAAGTCCTCTAGAGGAGCACCCAGTGGCCTTCGCCGTCGTCGACCATTGTTGCTGCAGCTCGGTCCTTCTTGACCTCCCGCAATGAAGAAGAAGATTCAAGATGAAGCTTATGGCCGATTTTTGGATCAACGAAGAATTTTCAAATTTTAAAGAGCCCATGAGTAGCGCGTCAAAGACGTCCTGTTGAGTCATTGAACGCACCAGTGTACGGCAAACTGCCGTTTGCCATTGTGGTTGCTTGATCCTGCATGCTGCGCGTGAACACAAGGGCCCAGCATGACATGCCTCGGCCTGGCTCGAAGGAGATGGCCAATATGGGCCTGCTGGCCCCCTGCCAGGGAATGGAGGCGGAAGAGGAGCTGGGCCATCTTGCAACCAAAAAGATGTAGGAGGAAAAGAGGCTGGCGGGTTAAGGTGGCCTCGCGAGAAGAACAAAGAAGCTGGGCTAAGTAACGACATTAAGCTCACATTCAGAAATGGTTTAGTAAACAGATTTTACATTATTGCTAAAAAAACAGATTTAACATTAATTTTATTTCCAGGATTCCCCTAAATTTTACTATATATTTATTGGGAAATTGATTATAATTATAAAGGTGCCCAAGAAGCTCAGGAACAAGGTTTAGGGATTTGCTATTTTTTAGGATTTCAGTAAATTGATTTGTTTCATGCACAAGAGTTTTATGCATAACAATTATGACAAAGAAACCTCAAGAATTATTCCTGTAGTAATAGATCATTATCTATTGTTTTATTAGTTCATAAATTGTCTAGGCCTATAACGCGGAGACAATTCCTAGGATGCTTTTCATCTTAGAAAAATCTTACAGCAACTCCAAGAGATTAGCCAAAAATAGATTCTAAAAGCCATCATTTATCCATTGTCTAAAATAAACAATCTCAAAAAACACTAGAGTATTCCAACAGCCTCGCTATTCACCTCCTCTTTCCTCTGCCTCTGATGGAAGTCTGACACATTGCTGCTACCATTGGCCCATTGCACTCTTCCTCTCCTCACGGTGGCGGCCTCGCGCCACCTACTCCTTCTCTCCTTGCCCTCAAGCCCCACACCCTCTCCACCTCGTCTACTACCACCACATCCTCCTCCTCCCGTGCAGCTCTAGCTCGGTGTCACAGGTTCGTCACCACGGCAAGCATCGTTGTTTGTTGGATGTCAAAAGTGTGGGTCTCCGGTGGCTCAAGTACTCAAGAACACAAGAGATGACATGGCGATGTATCCTGGTTCAGGCTATCGAGGTCTTACGTCCAGCAGTGAGGAGTTCTTCATATCCAAGAGCATCCAATATAGAGGGTTACAATGAAGGAGGATGAGAGTTTGGCAGGCGATCGCTCGATGCTATCCTATGGCTTGTTTACGATGAGGTTTCTTCCCCTGTGAGTAAGGGAATCAGCCCTCTCTTGCTAGGTTATCAGGGGAGGAACACTCCGTTGTTCCTCTTGGTTTGCTTGGTGTTCAACTGAACTCGGAATGCTTTGGCCCTTTGGCTTGGCTTGCCGTCCAACCCCTCTCTACGGGAGCCAACCTTTCCCATACATTATGAGGACGGTTGGGTACAAGATGGTTTGGGGGCCTTGGTCTATGGTCTTTATGCGCCAAGGTCTAGGAGGGTGTTGCTGCGGCATGGATGGACCCTGCTGTTGTCGTGGAGTTAAGGGAGCCGCGGGGGCGTCACCTAATGTCACTCAAGCCCCTAATACTTGACCGTTAGGGGCTGCCTGCTTAGCCTTCTCAAGGCTTCCTTGGCAGTGAAGGCACCCTGTCTCAGGCACTGATGAGTGGGCCCAGGAGCCCAGCGCCCCTGGAGCCGATGAAGTTGTTTTTCCTATTATGCCATGCCATCTATGTGGCCATGTCAAGGGAGTGGCCAATAGCACCTTATGCCCGTTGAACGGGCTGGCGCCGTCGAGCCCCCAAGCCTGTCAAGACCTTGGACGCCTAGTGGGTTGCCCGATGCTTGGGACGTCGGTTGCTAGTCTGAGCGCTAGCTCAGGCTGAGGTCGAGTTGGAGTCAGGCTTGGCCTGCCGTCGATCGGGAGCCCAGGGCCTTGGCGAGCCACCGAGCCCCAAGCAGAGGCTGTGGACATGCTTGGGCTGTGCCCAACTCCGACCGGAGGGTGCGCGCAAGCATACCGGATGACTTAACATACCCCTATGTTTGACTCTTGCCACTCGTCCTCCCCGGTGCCACCTTCCGAGTTCCTTTCCCTGGGTGGTTCCACTTCGTCGACCAACTTGCCATCGCCAGGTACGCTTCCAATGCACCCTTTCCTACTGACGAGCCCGAGGCGGTGATGCACCCATCCCATCCACCTCCTCCACCTCCTAGCCACATGTGCCTACTTCTAGCTTCCGTCGAGTGGGACACCGAGCACACAGAATTCGTTGATGGTGAGCAAGTTTAGCTAGCTAGGTCTAGCGACTGAGGATTGAAGGACTCTCCGCGTGTTGTTGCGGATATTTCAAAATAAATTTAGATTGCATCGAGCATTACGCGTTGGAAAGAGCACCGCCTATTAAAAGGCTATGTAATATTATGAGATCTCTTCATTATCCATGATGTTCATATTATAGAACTAAAAAATAAATGCAATTAATTGCTAGCCTCATCTAAAGAAAATAAGATAAAGGAAACCTGAAAGTGACTTAAGTTTTGCAACAATGGAGATTTCTTGGATTCAAGAGTAAAGAAAATTGTAGTTTGTCAGTTAGTCCTAGAAGAAAATCCTGAGATCGGAGAAGCTTGCCATCCGTCACTGCCCTTTGAAGACATATTAAATTGGGGGAGTATAATATAAATAATAACATACACTGAACTATATATCTACAAAAAAAATGAGCCTTATTAATGATACAACATTCAGATTGTAGTAAATAGGTAATATGAACTAATTAAGATATCTATAGTATTAACTCATCATGCATTGCATAGTAGTAATCTATGCTTTTTTTGAGCATTAAATATAGCAGGGGAGGCCCCACTGTAGAGATTTTATTAAAAGAGGAAAAAAAACTGTACAAACCTGTCTGGCAAGAAGCCAAATAGAAGGGGCTGGCCTAAAAAGGCCAAAAGAGAAACAAAGCAGAAGAAAACAAGAAGCTCTACACAAAGAAGAAAAGCAGCTCATTTGGCCTCTAGAATTGCTGCTTTGCTTGTACCATCATTTGGAAGAAACCTGCAGCCAAATTCCATTGAATGCCCAAATGCTGCTAGCATCTTTGACTGAAGGGGCAACCAAGCCAGAACACGCAAGGAGACCTGCAAAACTAGGAGAGGGAATCTATACAGAGGAGGAACTCATGACGTTTGTTTTCACAAAATCTACAAGCCTGCAATCTGGCCTCTTCACAGAAGAGGCACATCCAAGACTCCAGGGTAGGACAACCCCTGTCAAAGATGAAGTTGTTTCTTTGCTTCCCAATCTGCTAAGCAGCAACGATGAAGATCTCCATAAAGAAGGAGTGTTGGAACTACTGTTTTGCCTGTCTCATCATTTGAAAAAAATATCCTGCAAAGTCCCAGTGAATTCCTAAGAGCCGCCAACAGGCTTGACTGAAGGGGCAGCTGAAGAACAAGTGAAAGGCAGTTTCTTCAACATTGTTGCTGCATAGAACACAATTATAGTTGTTGCCTTCTAGCTTGTGCTTCTTCCTCTTTAGGATGTTCCTTGTGTTTAGCCTATCCATAAGAAGTAGCCATGAAAAGACTCTGAGCTTGTTGCAACATTTAGAGTCCCAAATCCAAATAAAGGGTGCTGGGGGTGAATATTCCTATAAGGGAAATTGTAGAATTTTGAGGATGTGTATCTGTTGGTCCCCCAGATGTAATGTCATGAATCTTTTGTGTTCGGCTGAATTTGGATGGTCTGAATATAACCCTGGAGGCTTTGATATTATGCTGAATAATAAAAATGCATTAAGACCAATTTTAAGGCACAAATGAACGAATATACATCATGTTGAAGTCACATGTACAAATGAACACCTGAGTGAGAGCGATTGCTTATTCATCTCCGAGAAAAGAATATATAGCCTTGAGAGGTGTGCTAATTAATGATTGGTCATACAAACCTATTTTATTTTTGTTGGAATCTAAATTTTATATTTACACATTCACTGCGTGATGCTGTCACTAATTCATGAATTCCTTCCATTATCATTATTTTTAACGTTTAGGAATAAAAAACCAATACCTAACAAAGGCATCAAATTACCAGCCGCAACTACAGGAAATAATTAAGGCAATCACATAATAACATTGTATTGTAGTATGAGTACCCAACACTACAAAAATGGTGGATTTCTCCAAGTGTTTTTAAGTAGTAATTTAAGTAGTAATAAAATATTACCACTAGTTATAGCACATGAGAATTTTACTAGAAGGCATTTCGTAGGGAAAATTTATACTAAATTTTGAATGCTAAAACATTAGGAGAAGCCCACCTCACTAGGAGAAGTCCAAAATTCTGGTTGTGCAAGCAATGGCCACAAAGAAAAATGAAATCAATATAGTTCTTATTAATTAGTTAGTAATATTGGTTAGAAGAGCGTACCTTCTCCACAAAATCGTTAAGTTGTTCACTGAACCACCTAGAGGATCTGACATGGATAATTGAGCAGCTGAGAGCATATTGCTTCTTGTCAAAACTCAGAGCCCATTGGTCAATTTCTAATTAATCCTTGTTTGTTTCAGGTGCTCAAGCTAAGCTGATGTTGATACCACCTAAGTGCTCAGGTTAATCCAAGATCACATAAACTAAATTTGACCTGCTGTTTATTAGCTAAAGCTAATAAAGCCTGCAGAACCTGAAGCTGTTTGCATCGGCAAAATAGAAATTAGAGAATTGTCTATAACAGGTTGGCCGGCTGACTGCTCTCGGAGACATAGTTTAATCCTCAATTACTACATTCACCTCCAGAGTGCAAACTAAAACGAATTATTTCTGTTGGATTATAACATATTGAATGCAACGGACCATCACCATGTTGCAGAGATAATGCTAAACATGTATTTCCACAATCTCACATTTCTTTTTGCCTGACCTCCGCTGAGCATTCATCTTCATCGATAAATTACTGCCTGCCATAGACATGGCATAATCTAAGCAAAATACTGAAGAGTACTTTGTCAACTCAACAATAAAATACCTTCGTCTTTGTCGTGCTGAATGTCTGAAGCACAGCTATGGAACAGGAAAAGGCCTCTTCTAGCATTGTGAAACAATAGGACGCTGCTGCAACCATGAAGAAACCTATCGGTGACATCTCTGATTTATTGAGAGAGACATCAGGAGAATGGAGGGGATATATATGTTCTTTTGGGCGTGAGGTCCAAGTCCAATGGAGGAGAATATATATGCCAAGCCAAGTTATGTACTCCTATATTGCAATAGCAGTTAAGTAGAAGAGAGGAAGGGGGAGACGAATGAATTTATAAGTGTATCGCAGTTTTTGCCTCTGCGTGTTCACAATGGCAACTGAAGCCACTGCGGCCTGCAGAAATTGAAAATGCACTGACGGCCAATCAGACGACGGCACCGGCCATTGATGGAGCAACAAAGGCGTTGAGTTGGTGGCTGTGAAGAAGAGGAAGAGGGAGGGGCGAAGGGAGAAGCGGGAAGGCGGAAGCGATGTGTTGCGCTCGAGGTCGGAGCAAGAGAAGAGAAGGGGTCGGGCGGCCGCATCGAGGGTCGAGTTGTGGGCAGAGAAGGGGAAGCAGTAACGATGCAGCCACCACGAAGGGAGAGGTCGAGAGGAGGGCGGCTGCAGCGGCCTTGTTGACCGGGCATTAGCTATGTTCTGATGGATGGATGGATGGATGGATGGATGGATAAGAATGACAATGAGAATCCGATGGTCCATCTTACTTGATGACGTGGATCATTGTGGGATTAGATAGAACAGGTAGTGGGGGTTATCTTTTTTTTTTTGAGGAAAGTGGGGCCTGTTTGCTTTGCTGAAATTTAGCTTATGCAGATTTGTTGTGAGAGGAAAATACTGTTATTTTGCTGAAAAGTAGTGCTGAAGGAGTTCAAGCGAACATGGCAATAGATTTGAAACTGGGCTTCGAGTCTGTTGGAGACTATTTTGGACCTAAAATAGCTAAATATGGCTTCACAAATTATTTTAGCTAATCTGCTCATACGATGCTTTCTAAAGAAAGTCATAAATCAATGACAAATATATTACTTGTTTTTAGGGGAAGGCATTTATATTACTTGTTGTCCCAGAGAATTAGATATATAATTATGCATCACGACACGAAACATCATATTTGTTGTAACGATAGACAAATCTACAAATTTGAACAATTATAAGCCAGTTTTAAGTACCACATGGGGTTTGCATTCCCGGTTCCACTAACTGGAGGTCCAACACCCTGCAGATAGGTGACCACCTGGATATAAAATTTGCTTCATATTTCCTTTTTCAGGTTGAATCTTGATGTAATTAACCCCACATCCAGACATAGCGTTCTAAGCACGTTGTTTGCAGCATCAACGACCAATTTGGAGTGCCGGATTTGCTGCCATATTTGATGTCATTGATTTTGCCGACGCGGCCTTTCAATCGAGGACCTTCACCAACAACATTGGGTCTTTTGACTTAACCTTCACCCCGATTTGGAGTGGGGGATCTATGTTAACATCGGCATCTTTGGCTTTGCCTTCATCCCCAATTAGGAGTGCTGGATCGATGTCAACAATGGCATCGTTATCATCACCCCCAATTTGGAGAGGGGGGGTGTGGTTTAACCGTCAACATCGGCATCTTCGACTTCACCTTCGCCACCAATTTGAAGTGGGTTTGATGCCAACATTGAAATCTTTGACTTCGCTTTTGTCATCAATTTCGAGCGGGGGATCACCTACATCATCTACAACAACATCCATGTCTCTATCATCTACTTCAACCACACGAAGAGTCTCCCACAAGCACTAGCCAAGAGAGGTTGGCAAGGGACACATCGGACAAGCAATCTGCCTGAAGATGGAAACCTTGTCTGGCACCTGTGAGCGAAAGTTTGTAGACACATCATGATCATCCACAACTACATAGACCACATTGACTAATTCGGTGAAGGTTCAGTTAAGAAGAGGAAGTCACAAAGGCTTGAGTGAATTTCTTGCTGAGGACAAGTAGAAGGAGAAAGGGCCCCATGACGATCCTTGTATATACAGGAGTCATGTGCATGCTTCTTTCACCATACCCTTTTTTCACATGTTTTTTGGGATGGAGTTTTGCGAGGTGCTCATGTGTAGGTTGTGAACGGCCATCCTCACAACCACGCTCAAATTGTAACTGGGCCACATTTAGGATCAAGATGAAATATGTAGGGACCGCTTTGTAATTATAAGCCCAACTAGGGAAAGGAATGAGAACATCCACCTCCCTTATAAAAAGGGGTGTAGGGATAGGTAGACATGACCTGTGGCCAATCACTCTTTGCTCACTCCCTCACTCTCTCATTCCTCCTCTCTCATGTTTGTTCTAGAATCAACAATGCTAGCACTTGTAAGCGATTGATTGCACTCATTAAAGAGTTGGCTACATGATGCATAAATGCAATTTGTTTAAGGGTGACCTTTTTGAGAGAATCTCAAAGTATCATTTAACTGTTAATCATGATTTCCTAAAAAAATATCACATCTCAGTTGTAGCCGCAATAACATTTGAAATATAACATATCTTATCATTTTCATTCTCAAAAGCGTTACACATTTACATCCATATAAACGTCAGGAGTGTCACAAGCGCATATATACCTAACACCACGTAGTACTACAACCAAAGAAGTATAATGTGAGTATTTAAATTCGAGAAAGCTTTAATAAATTTAATATAATTAATGCATATCCAATATTTCTTTATTTTATGCCGCCACTGAAGCTATGAAAGATTGCAAACATACAAAGTGGTAAAGATGTCGGCAACCATAACCTGCGGGTCAAAGCTATCATGGAAAACTTTCCTCCAGTCCTTTGTAACTAAGTAACTAAAACTAAAAAGTGAAACAAAATAAAATATAAGCACTCCAACTGCGATAAAGTTTTCACATTAAATGCAATCAACTTGTGAGGCATCATATGCAGAAGCAAGTTTTAAATTTCATACTTCCAGCTAACTGAGAGAAGCATTCTCCTATTTATTGTTTACAAAAATATCTTCACGTGCATTGTTATGACCTTCAAAGTTTGTTGGAAGATAGTCTGAAAATAGGGGCATGAAGACAATGAAGTCATACTCAATTTTTATTCCTTGAAGTTAATTTATATCTATAAAGTTTGCGGTTGTTCTGAATATATCTGAGAGTTGTCCTTAATATTTCATATGCAACAATTATCTACGGTTCTTTAAGTTTCTAATATAGACATGGTTTCATTAACACTTATGGAACAATGTCTGGTAATATGGATTTCAAGAAGGGACTGAAGTTGTACTATCATTTCAATTTATAAATTAACAACATTGCTAACTAGTAGTAGCCGTTTAGAATTTGTTAGCATATGTTTGGAATCTTTATGCAGTTCAAATATTATGGACACTTAACCTGGTAGAGTGCCATTTGGATATAACTACAAGTACAAATTTTAAGAGGAAAATTGCTACTTTTCAAGCCATGCCTAAATACTAGGTAACTAATTAACATGATCGTATACATACAGATAGGTATACATGCTCTTATTCATGTAGCACTTGTAGTAGCTAAACTCCTCACCTACAACTTGTGATTTTTTTTGTTCTCGATCAAAGGATCTACAATGTCTAGAGGAGGGTGAATATGTGTATCTAAAATTTCTTAAGAATAACGGATTAGTTGCAGGTTGGAAGTTCCGAGTTTGGGTTGGAACCAGTCGGAAGTTCTGACAAAAATTGTCACAAGTTCCAACCGTCGGAGAATTATGAAATTAGAGCTTAAATCAAATTGAAAATCAGATCTATGAATTACCTCACTTCCTTAGATGTTAATAAAGAGATTGGTGACCTTCCTTTGCGGAGAACCTTCTCCAGTTGGTGACCTTCCTTTGCAGAGAACCTTCTCCAATTGATAGATCGGGTCCAAATGTTAATCACACGTCCAAACAAGTTTGCAACAACAGAACACAAGTGAATCAAATGCAAGAAGAATCATGTAAGACACAGGAATTTGATCCGAAATTTGGCCACACCACTGTGGAGTGCCTATGTCTCCGTTGTAGAGGTGACCACAAAGGTCAACTGAATACAAGCAATCACACTATTCCTGTAGTCAAGCATTGTGTCGCTTGCTCCATGCATGCTTATCTCCATGCATGATTGTGAATTGCAACGGCCAGAGCATCTTGATTATTGTTTTTAAACGACCGGGTATCTTTCCTACAATTTTTTATTTTCTTATTTCTAACATCGAGGAACAAACAGTTTCATGGTGAGTCACCTCACATACATGTGGGTCCCAAGCCTTCGGAGCATACTGGTCAGAGTCCAACTCTATAGTTAAGTCCTTATGTGTCCCAGTTGGCAGCCACACTACCATGTGTTGGGTGCACGGGTGCTTGCAGCCATGTCAGTTCCCAGCCTCCCGCTTTCTTTCTAAGGAAAAATATGGATCTACTATGGGCCATGCTCAACTAACAACAAAACAAGAATGGACGAGAAGCGGATGCTTGTGTTAAGGAAGAAGCTGGGGATTGAGCACATGGAGGTGGTGGATTGTGAAGTAAAGGGGGGAATAGCTGTGTTATGGCTGGTAGGTGTCAACTTGGTGTTGCGAAGCAAATCAAAATACCATATTGATATGGAGGTCATGGTGACTGGGGGTGATAAATGGAGGTTTACATGTGTTTATGGCGAGGCGAGAACTGAGTTCAAGCATAAAACTTGGGAGACGATGGGCGGGCTTCACTCAGAAATAAGTGAACTGATTCCATGGCTTTGCGCTGGAGATTTCAATGAGATACTATATCATTATGAGAAAGAGGGGGCTTACCGAGGTCTCAAACTGTTCTAGACCGGTTCAAGAGCATTCTGGAGGTGTGTGTGATCGATTTGGGCTTTTCTGGCGATGTGTTCACATGGCAAAATAAACAAACAAAAGGGAGCTCACATATACAGGGGAGGCTAGATAGAGCTCTGACCAATCCGGAGTGGACAATGAAGTGCCCATTTGTCCAAGTCAAAATGGTGATCCCTACCATTCAGACCATCGGCATGTCATTATTGACACTGAAGAAGGAGCGAGTGGGAGAAGGCCTAGCAGCGGTAATAATGACTAGATTTGAAGCCTCTTGGCTCTTGGAGGAGGATTGCAGAAGGGTGTAAAGGAGCCATGGGGCGCGTGGGCTGGTACAGGAAGCGGCGTGAGGGAGAGCATCAGTGGTGTGGCGGCAAATTTGAAGGACTGGAGTGCTAATGTTCTTGGTGATCTTGAGAAACGATTAAGAAAGGCAAAGAAAGAATTAGAGAGGTGGAGGAGGGAACCGATCAGTGACACTTCAGTTGGCCGAGAAGCAGTGTGGAGCTTTAAAGTGGATAGATTGGAGGAACAAATTGATATGCATAGGAAGCAAAGAGCACATGTGGACTGGTTGCATTTTGGTGACTGCAACATGACGTATTTCCACAATGCTTGTTCCAATAGACGAAGAGAAAACAATATAGGGCTTTTGCTGAGAGATGATGGGAGTTGGGTGGAGGGGGAGGAAGAAAAAAAAGAGCTTTATTTCTAATTATTTTACCCAGCTTTTCAGGTCATCACTGGTGGTGGGCGCTGGGCAGCTACAACACCTTCTTGACGCGGTACAGCCGAGTGTTACGGCTGCCATGAATGAGCACTTTTTGAAGGAGTTCACTTGTGAAGAAATAAAAAAGGCGCTCAATTCCATCGGGGATCTTAAGGCGCCTGGTCCAGATGGAATGCCGGCCATATTCTACAAGAACTTCTGGGACGTGGTGGGTGATCAGGTCACCAAGGAGGTCATGGGGGTGCTCAAAGGTGACCGGATTCCAGTTGGTTGGAATGACACGGTGATCGCCTTAATTCCCAAGGTGGAAAAGCCAGAAAAGGTAACACATTTGCGTCCAATAAGTTTATGTAATCTTATATATAAAGTGGTGTCCAAAGTGCTGTCATGAAGATAGAGAGATGTCTTGCCTGAGATTATTACTCCAAACCAGAGTGCGTTTCTGTCTGGGAGATTAATCTCAGACAATATTATTGTAGCTTATGAACTCACTCATTTTCTATTAAACAAAAGGGATGGAGATTTGGGGTATGCTGCTCTGAAATTAGACATGAGTAAAGCTTACGACAGGGTAGAATGGAGTTTTCTAGAGAATATGATGAGGAGATTGGGTTTTTTTGACATGTGGATTCAGCTTATCATTGAATGTGTCACTACAATGTTGTATAGAGTGAAGGTGAATGGTGAGCATTCAACTAGTTTTGTACCACAAAGAGGGTTGCGGCAGGGAGACCCCCTATCACCATACCTCTTCCTCCTTTGTGCTGAAGCCTTCTCGGCTCTGCTTAAGAAAGGGGAAAGAGATGGCTTATTAGCAAGAGTGAAAATCTATCAGAATGCACCAAGAATATCACACCTTTTGTTTGCCGATGACTCATTTTTTTTATTCGAGCAACGGAGGGGGATAACAGGCAGTTGCAGAACATACTGCAGCTTTATGAGCAATTCTCGGGACAAATGATTAATAAAATGAAATCAGATGTGCTTTTTAGCCATAATACAAAACCACACCAAAAGAAATTAGTCTGTGACTTTTTGCAAGAAACTAAGGAAATTAAGAGTGAACGGTACTTGGGGTTACCGGTACATGTGGGTCGGTCAAAGTCGGGTACATTTGCATACTTGAAAGACCGTATCTGGAAGAGAACGCAAGGATGGAATGAAAAACTCTTGACATGGGCAGGAAAAGAAATTCTAATCAAGGCAGTCGCTCAGGCAATCCCTACGTTTGCTGTCACGCCTGGTTTTCCAAAGAAGACCAAGCACTCGTTATATGTGTGCCCAGGAAGTCCACACATACAACAACAGAATAAAAATATCAAAACAATGTTTATATAACGCAGAATACTTACTATATTAACACTTACAACTATCAGAGTATCGCAGAACGGTGGCTAAGCTTCTGCTCGGGCTCCATTCTTTTCAGGGACGGCTGACTGGGGGCTCCGTATGCCAAGCACTTCGAAAAGACTTCTGGAAACTCCACTGCACTTTTATCCTTCTTCTAAGCAGCACCTTACTACACACTGGAGTATGGGGAAATAGCAAGAGTGAGTCTATGTCGAACTCAACAAGTATAACACAGGGTTCATGAGGCTCAAAAGGCTAGACACTGGTTTGACTGCACTTAGCTTTTAATTGTCACAATTTTATTACATAAGTAGCATCTAGATTGCATTAATCCCACAATAAACATATGATCAATGTAACTATGAATAATGAACAGCAAAAACACATTTATAGTCATTAGTGATCATCTATTCCGTAAGGGTCTAAGGCCACTCGTGACCGTGAGCACGGCTGTTATAACAGTTTTACACTCTGCAGAGGTTGTACACTTTTACTGTGAGTCATGATTTACCCTTTCGCCCGAGGTGATCAGCCTCTTGACCCACTGCCAAGGAAGGTCGGCAGGGTTCACTATGAAGTCTTTCAAAGGTTCGTCTAACAAGTTAGGGCCATTAGATTCACTCGGCAAACAGATGTAGAGCCCCCCTTCCAAATGGCACAATGACACGCAGCCTATACACATAAGGACAGAGGCCGCACTATACCCGATTCGTCAAGCCAATCTTACGCCACGAAGGTTACCACTAACAAGCTAGAAAAGGTCCTCATACTTGACTAAAGCCAGATTCATATAGCCCTCACAGTTGTACTGTAAGTCCCGGATGTTCGCTTACAGATGAGTCCTTAAGGAGAGAAACTAGAGCACCAAAAATAGCCCCATGCTCTAGCCCTCTTTAAACAGTAATCAAAAAGTCATCTTTTAGTGTTGTTGCATATTCCATTAATCATATTACAAGATCATAGTTTATGTTCAGCGCTAGCAAAAGCTACCCAATGCAAAGTCCCATAGGTGACAAGGAAACAAGATATCAATAGCTAAGTTATAATCTCTATGGTTGTCAAGGAAGACACATGCATATGTATGATAATTTCAGTGAATAGGTAACAAGGATGGTCCCATGTTATACTTGCCTTTCTCCTAGAGTTAGTTACTCAGAAGTCTTCAACCTCTATCTCTGATCGTCAGCTTCTACAGTACTTGTCGGTCCTCAGCTCCTAGTCTTCAGCGCTCACGAATCACACTTTTACTCACAGCAACCAAGCACAGCAAACAGACAATAAACACACCTAAGAACAAACATCATACAAAAGAGACACTTTAAAAGAGAACGCACTAAACAATACGGTACGTTGCTACGATCACGAGAACGCAATAACGACAGATAATGGAACTACCATCAAAGAGGACTCGCGACTATCGAGGAGTTTGCAACAAATGGGAGAATTCAAACTATACGTTTGATTTATTTTGGTTAATGAATTAAGGTGATCGACATTTTAGAAAATTATTCTAAAGTTGAATTAATCAAATTATAAAACCAAAGTTAAATCTTAGTTATATGTTATTAATATATATTTTATAGTATTTAAGCCACTTAAACATTTATAATTTAGAAAGCACCGATCATGAGACAGCAACTAATCGATTATCATGTTTTGTAATTAAATTAAGCAAGTTATAATTAGCAACGAAACATTTAAGTTGTTATTTATCAAGTTAGCTTTTTATTTACAAAAGGTCGTGATATAAACCTAAGTCTCTTTTAATTCAAAAAAAACATTAAATAAGCATTAATCTAATCAACTATATATTTTACGTTTACTAAAATAATTATAACTAACAAAGGCATGTTAAGGTTGGTGTTATTCAAGTTAACATTTGCTCTATGAAAAAGCAATGATTAAGACCTAAGCCGCTTTTAGTTAAAAAGATATTTCATAAACATTAATCAAATTAATATGATTAAATTCAAAAACACAAGAAAGAGTGAACAGCGCCACTAACATGAAGATTATGTCGGCACGATCGCAACTTATCGAAAACATAATTATAAGACTAGATTACTTTTAATTAGAAAACTTTTAAATAAATATTAATCTAATTACATTTATATTATATAAAAGAAACAACTACACGCTTGATTATTTTAATTAAATAAAATCACGTGATAGTTATTAACTCAGATTACTTAAATTATATTCTAATTCCAAGCTGAGTTAAAACCAATCTTGTTTTATAAATATTGCCGTAGGGATTAAGCAAGTTCAACTTAAAGTTCGCAATATGAAAAGGGACACGTGCATACTTAATAGTGCCTAATATATATAACTTGTTTTAAGTAATAAGAAATTAAGAATGCATTTATGTAGCAATTAATCATATTAATATTTGTATAGAAAAATCTTTAAGTACATCACCTATGTTGCTTTTAATTTGGAAAACTGGTTACATGCATATTAAACAATTTAATATTTGACTATACATGGAAAAATACATGTGACATGGTAAACATCATCCCTAACCTGTAGTTTATGGTCAGCACGGTCGTAACGCAACAAGAACCGAGTTAAAATTAGATTGCTTTTAATTGGGAAGCTATTAAATAAATATATTAATCTAATCACTATTTATAATTAATAAATTTATAATCAAGTGACATGATAAAGGTTACCACTATTGCATAGAGCGCGATGATGCGAATCTAACGCAACTAGAGTGACTCGAAACAGAATTAAAACGAAGAAACGGTGGAGAGCGATTGATAACTATGGGTGATGTATTCCTATAGTATTTCTGGATTTATTTTTCTAAAGGAAAATGACCATAGGGTGTGTGTGACGTGATCATGCCATTAATGTGATGTCATCAAGCTAACATCAACAAGCTAGCAACAGAAACCACGTAATTGGAGCATGCACGAACGGGGCCTAGGGACCTTGACTTCTCTAATGAAAAAAAAACATCAGAGGATATAGTGAGATGGCAAACTCACCGAGGGCTCGTATCGGGCAGAGATGTCTCAGAGGCGAGCAGCTCGATGGGGGCAGTGGCAGCTACCTTCACGGAAACCTTTTCGGAAGGACGGGCACAGATGTGTGAGTCGTGCGGAAGCTATATCGGCGTGCCGACTCATCAACGGCATCAAGGTCGATCATAGGGGGCTGATTAGTGGCGGCGCCGATTGTTCTTATCGACATCTGCATGGATAGCAGCAGCTAACGTTCGTACAGGTTCAATGGAGTCAGCAGGCCGAGGCAGATCAAGCTAACAGGAGGCGTGTGGAGGTCCTTACCGATGTCAGAAGAGAAACAACGATGTCATGTTGAAGCAGAGAGCGGCGAGATCGGGTTTCACAAGCGGCCTTCTTCAACGACAGATCGGCGATGGCAGTCAAGCAGATGGTGATCAGTGGCCGATGCTTCACGCGATGATGGCCGACGGGTTGGCGAACTTGAGCGGCGGCAGGGTCTTCATGTCGCAAAGCTTGGCAGTGACTCGAAGACATCGGCACAGCAGCGGATGACGACCTCCGTGGTGACGGCAGCTAGGGCTCGAGGTGAGACGCGACGGCGGCTGATGCGATCTGAACCTGATATACCTGGTGTCCTGGTATTTTTTTTCTGTGCTACCAGCGTTAGCCTAGCTTTGCTATATATATATATGTATATATAGACAATAGATTATGGTTATATGGCAAGGCAACCGTCATGAAGGAGATTGCTATTTATGGATGGGCATGGCGTGATTGATATGGAGTGGGTTGGAAAGGAAAACAGAAATTGATAGGTTAGGAGAACAGCTGGCCGGTGCTGCCTGGCATCATCAAGATTCAAGTACGTGGCTTGACTACTGCTTTGATCCGTACATGCCATTCTCTTGGCAAAGCAAAATTGGCCAGCAAACAAAATAAAAAGAAAACGCTACAACATGGAATTGTACGGACCATTATCCTCCATTAGTTAAGGAATCCAAAAGGTATTTGATTACGGAAAAGACAGACAAGCCGGTGAAAGATAAACGACTTACTAACGCGCTTTCTAACTTTTCACAATCACAAAACATAGTCAAGCAATAAGCAACATCACACCAAAGCCCGTCAAATTAGTTCAAAGAGAAAAATTGAAACCACATTTGTTTCTATTACTTACTAATGTTAAGATAAACTAAACTTGAGAATTTTTTATCCAAACATTAAAATATTTATTTATTTAGTTTTTTCAATGCACAACCCAAAATAGTAATTTTTGGGGTGTGACATTTGCTATGGGTTGCTTTGATATATCGAAAAATTTGTGCGACCAAATTAGTACGTTGATTTGCCGTTTCTAGTGGAACCAACAGGAGGGTAAGCACAAAATACTTTGCCTGAGCAAAGATCGTTTGATGGCTCCAAAGGAAGGAGGATTGGGCTTTAGAGATATTTATGCCTTCAACATAGCAATGTTAGCAAAGCAAGCTTAGCGCTTGTGGTGTAATCCGGACTCGTTATGTGCGCAAGTGTTGAAAGCTAAATACTATGCCAATTCAGAAGTTCTGGAAGCAAAACCAAACGCCAGAATGTCATATTGTTTGCGGAGTATTCTGCGCGGATTGGAGTTGATTAAAAAAGGTATGATATGGTGTGTAGGAGACGGGGATAATTTGAATATTTGGAAGGACCCGTGGATACCGAGAGATTTCTCAAAGAAACCGATCACACCTAGAGGTGCTACTCTGATCACCCGGGTTTTTGAACTTATTGATCCAGTTGTTGGTGGCTGGGACTATGAGTTGGTGAAAGAGATCTTTTGGCCTGAGCATGCGAAACTGATTTTGGCTTTGCCTACGCATGAAGGAAGGGAAAAGCATTAAAAGCGCCTACAAGGTTTATCGGGCTGAACTGATGCGGGACAGATGTAGGGGGGCGCGCAAGGAAGCAGCAGGAATGCACCTGACCCGGTGTGGAAAAAGATTTGGAAGACCAAGTGCCCGAATTAAAGCACTTCATTTGGTGTATGGCACATAATTCCCATCCCCTCAGAGGTAATCATGTTCATCGTGGCATGAAAATAGAAGTAAGATGTGTTGTTTGCAACAGTATAGGGGAGGATGGAGGGCACTTATTCTTCGAGTGCAGGTTGGCACAACAAGTTTGGAGCTTACTGTATATAGAGGATGAACGCTCAGAGTTGGCAACTTTTCAGTGTCCTCGAACTGCTGTTGAGTATATCCTCGGCAGACCAGAGGACCAGAAAATGCTTATCATTATTGCTTTGTGGAATATTTGGAATGAAAGAAATGGCATTAGGGAGGAGGGGCGTTGGCGGGGTGCTGAATACATTGCCAGGAGCACAAAGGCATATGCTGCGGAGGCGGCGTCTCTTCTGAAAGGAGCAGCGAACACAAACGCCGGAGGAGCAGGAACCCGTAGGGAGCGTTGGAGCAAACCTCATCCGGGCTGCCTCAAACTCAATTGCAATGACTCCTTTCTTCCTCAAGCCAAATCGGGGAGCTGGGACTTCCTAATCAGGGACAGTGATGGTGACGTGGTCACAGCAGGAAGAGGAAAGATACATCATGTGTGAAAGGCTTTCCATGAGGAACTAATTGTCTGTTCGCTTGGGCTGCTGAAAGTACTGCTGGCTGGTTTTTTTTAAGAGAAAAACACTGCTGGCTGATTTGGCTGATAATCTTAAGCGAACAGGCTTATGCCTCCACGGGATTCAAACGGCCATTGATCTGGGTATTGGACAGCTTATTGTGGAGATGGACTCGCTAATGGTGGTGAGAGCGATCAATTCTAGTGACTTTGATGAAGCTGCTGCAGGTCACTTGGCAGGAGAAATAAAGTCCTTAGTTTTGGCTTCGTTCATTAGTTTCGGTTGCCTGCTTTGAAGTAGATTTTGCAATCAAGCTGCTCATGAGCTAGCTGTGTTGGGTCGTATGTGCGTCGAGGGGGAGGAGCGAATTATAAGTCCCATCCCTAAGACCATACGTGTAATTGTTGCTAACGATTTGTTAGCGGTTGAGTATTGAAATCTCCAAGTTTCAAAAAAAAATATCTCACTGGCTATATTAAATATGTTAATAGCAGCTATTCCATCCATCCAAAAAGAATATCGCTATGGGGTTTGAAGAAAGTTTTGCATGGTTCTTCATGTAGTCACCCATGACGTACAAATTAGAGAAACATATTCAGACATGGGATCTTAAGACGAATTTAAAAAAAAATATGCCGCTTGATTTGTTTGGGTAAACTTGTGTGCAAAAAAAGAGACAATACTTATTTTGGTCAAAATATTTTTTAGAACGATTTTCCGTGTGTCCCAAAATTAAGAATCAAAAGCTATTAGATGATGCATCACGATTTAACATAGTTTTGGCCCGTTCGGTTAGCTAGAACATGACCAGGAATTATTCCAGCTCATTAAATGCTATGTAAATTATACAAGCATTCCTGGGGAATTATTCCAGGCAAGCATTCCAGCTTAACCGAACAATACCTTAGGAGAAAGGATCAAGTCGTCATTTGAAGTCTGTATGAGGGAGAAAAGGTTTCATTTTCAAATTTAAAACGAAAATTATGAACTAGATTTTTCCAAAATTTGTTATTTTATTTTGGTACTCTATATTCATGTCAATATTATGTTCGATTGGCTTTGTACCTTGAGCTCCAGTTATACTTTTATTTGAATTCTTTTTATTTTTGTAAAGGAAAATGATCGGGAAACGTAATGCTAACGTCATCTCTGTTGCAACTCATAAAGCAGAGCAGCCACGGTGCTTGCTTGATCAAATTTCTTGATCCTGCATGTGCTGCGCGCGAACACATGGGCCCAGCATGACGTGCCTCGGCCTGGCTCTAAAGAGATGGGCAATATGGGCCCGCTAACAGGGAATAGAGGGGGGAAGGTAAGGTGGGCCATATTGCAACCAAATAGTGGGTAGGAGGAGAAGATTCCTGCAGGTCAAGGTAGGCTCGGAAAACAAAGGAACGGGCTAATTAACAAGATTAAGCCCATATTAAGAAATGGAATAAGAAACTGATTTTACATTAATTTTAGTTCCAGAAATCCCCTAAATTTACTAAAAGTTTAGGGGCACCATAATTGTAAAGGTGCCCAAGAAGCTCAGGAACAAGGATTTGCTATTTTTTATGATTTCAGTAAATTGATTTGTTTCATGCACAAGAGTTCTTTGCATAACAATTATGATAAAAAACCTAAAGAACTATTTTATATAAGAATAGCTCACCATTTTATTGATTTATAAAATTAAAAAAATTCAGGTCAATAATCCCGAGACAATTCTTACGATGCTTTCTATATAAAGAAAGTCATAAATCCATGACATATTTGTTACTTGTTTTTTTACAGGAAGACATTTATATTACTTGTGTTGGAGATTTAGAGAATACGTCATGAAACATCATATTTGTTACAACGATAGACAATACAGCCAATTTGAACAATTGTCAGCCAGTTTTAAGTACCACATGGGGTTTACATCCCCGGTTCCACACTACTACAAAAACGGTTTGTAAGAGCCACAGCCATTTCACTGTAAGAGAGGTTGACGATCCAACCCCCCTTACAGTGGGCTGGCTATACAAAGAGTCTTGAACCGCCCTTATAAATGCCACAGTAAGGGGGTTGGTGATCCAACCGCCCTTACAAATGGCTGCTATTTGTAAGGGCGGTTGGATCACCAACCCCCCTTACTGTGGGCATTTGTAGGGGAGGTTCGTGATTGAACCGCCCCTACAGTGGTCTGTAGGAATAAGTGGCTGCCCCCATCTTCTTCCTCCTCGAGCCATTCACTCTTCCACTCAAAAAAAGGTTGGGAGGCCTTGGGCTCCTCCCAAAAAATTGCTCTACTAAGGGGGGAGGTTTTGAGCTCAATTCCTTTGGTGGGGAGCTTGTAGAAGGTAAGAAAATACTATTCCAACCCTTTAATGCAAGTTTTAATGGTTGGTTAGTGAGGAAATTAGAGTTTTATTTTCTCTCTCTTCCATGGTGCTTGAGCTTTGTGTGGAGCAAATTAGAGCTTAGTATTGAAGGTATTAGTGTAGATTAGTTAGAGATTTGAGCTTGCACCCTCAATTAGTTGATCTTGCTTGATTTTAGTGGAGATTTGCACTCTAATTAGAGATTTGAGCTTGCACCCTTGTTCTAGATCTAGGGTTTCATTTTTTATTTTGTAATTTATATTTCATGAAGTTAGAATAGGGTTGGCATGAAAGGATGTTGGTAAAATAATAATCGTTGGTAATTGTTGTTTATAAAATGTTATATTTTAATAGTCCTTGCCCTCTCGATAT
Organism: Saccharum spontaneum; assembly: GCA_022457205.1. Classification (NCBI taxonomy): domain Eukaryota; kingdom Viridiplantae; phylum Streptophyta; class Magnoliopsida; order Poales; family Poaceae; genus Saccharum; species Saccharum spontaneum. The sequence goes on along the minus strand of CM039596.1, from coordinate 12,456,929 downwards.
GATATCAATGTAATGTTTGGATTTATTGATAACTAACCCACATCGTGATTTGTAGAATGCAAGCACATAATGTCAAGAAGACGCCAAGTCTAAGTGTCGGGTATATAGACCCTTATTATATATCATCAGCAAAATTTAATTACCCCGAGTACTGGCCTCGGAATCACGAGGAACTAAAAGATGAGAAGACCGTTAAGGAGAAAGAGGTCATTCGGAAGGATAAGATATATAGAGCGGCCATCAAGGTTGCGGCACGGATTGCCCGATTTTTTAAGAATCTCGAGCATAACAAAACCATATGGGCACCATACTACTTCCGGTAAGCTCGACTCTATACCTAAATACAATTTTGTTTGATATATATAGTTCGATGCAAGAGGGATTATCTGTTTCTTCTTTGATTAAATTCGTGCAGCAATCACTGGATTCTTTTTGGCGTCGATCTCGGGAACAACATGGCATATGTCTTTGATTCAGCAGATTTTGAGCCTCAGACATACATGGACTTCACAGCGATTCTCAAGACGTATAAATATCGACAATCCTCATTAACTTATATGTTTGCATATATACTTGTAAACTTCGCCTTTTGGATAGTAACAAGTTGCATTTGCTAAAATCCTTCGAACAGGGCATTCAGGCACTATGTCAACGAACATAAAGGAGTGCATGATCCACAATTTAAGGACAAATTGCGAATCAAAACTCTATTGGCGGTAAGTGTAACTTATATTGGTACACTCCATTACGTGGTTTGTCAATAACATTACTTAACATTTTAATATACGAAATATACAGGGTCCCAAGCAGAGGCCTAATAGTCTACATTGTGGATATTACGTGTGTTCTGTGATGAGTAACAGTCTTGCCTATAGGAGACACCCCGAGCTGGTAAATTTGAACCTCTTTGACCCTAGTATGGAATCTTAGCTTCTTGTTATGAAATACTAGACCTAAACTTGTTCTGTTGTAGTGGAAAGAAGAAAAAAACAAGATAAGGAGTCCATACAAGGATGACCAACTCTTAGAGCTCGTCGGCGACCTTTGCGGCTTCATCATTGACCAGATTGTCGATTACAGAGGCGACTACCATGACCCAGATTCTAACTTAGGTAGTAATATTGTCTTCCAACACCTTCGTGAGACTCACAGACTTCAACTAGGCCATTGAATGGTTTGAGCTTCTCGAACTCTTTGAACTTTTGAATTATGGCTTTATAATGGACTTGTGATGGTACTTGTGGTTTGTATGGACTAAAAGACTTCGAATTATGGCATGTAATTGTGGTTTGTATGGACTAAAGGACTTTGAATTATGGCATGTAATTGTGGTTCATACGGATTATGGCTACTTGTGATGGTACTTGTGAATTATGACTATATAATGGCTCTTGTGGTTAGATTTGAAATTGAATTTGAATTATATATTATATCATGTGGTCAGATTTGAATTTAAATTATATTTTTTTTCCTGAAAAACCCACTGTAGGGGCGGTTGAATCATCAACCCCCCTTACAAATGCCATTTGTAAGGGCGGTTGGATCACGAACCCCTCTTACAAATGGCATTTGTAAGAGGGGTTCGTGATCCAACCGCCCTTACATATGTCATTTGTAAGGGCGGTTTGCCCAACCGCCCTTACAGTGGGCTGATTTTTAAAAGCCCCCTGGTAAGAGGGGTTGGGCTACCCGCCCTTAAAAACCCCTGAGACCCGCCCTTAAAAACCCTGGCTGTAGTAGTGCCACTAAATGGAGGTCCAACACACTGCAGGTAGGTGACCACTGGAATATAAAATTTGCTTCATATTTTCTATTTTCAGGTTGAATCTCGATGCAACCCCACAACCAGACATAGCGTTCTAAGCACGTTGTTTGCAGCATCCAATGGAATAAAAGAGGCAACAACTTGAGGACACCAATTTTCTTGATGTTTGAACATGTTTTCTGATGAGCAGAACACTACATGGGAACACAAGATTAACAACAGTTAACAAACAATCCTATACATCTGATCTGTTTGGACCGAACCAGCTTCCAGGTCTTTGTGTGGACAAGCAGACAACCTCATATTACTGTTCCTTAAATACTGTACAGTCACCATCCCATATATTCAGTATAGAGCTGTACAGACAAGAAGCACTAGCTAGGGATCAGTACTACACTTGTATTTACTAGTACATCGAGTTGGATGTAGTTGGAGGTACCATCTCCAAGAGAATATAAGATTTGCAGTCCATTTCTTCTCCCAAAGTGCCTATTTGTTCTTAACCTCTTGTCTAGCCGCTTCTCGGAAGGAGCTAAAATGCTTGTGGAGGCAACCATCTGATCTGAGCTCAGCACATGAGGACAAACCAATGTTTTGATATTGATTTTGTTAGATCTTGGAAGCTGGCACAACTCACAAGTTTTGTTGGTAGTGTATGAACTTATTCTCTTGCTGTCTGCATGCTATGGTTCTGACAAACTATTTTGAATGATTCTTGTGATTTTTCCAACTTTTATGAAACTTAAGATTAGTATCATGAATTTGCAATTATGTATGTTAGAGAAGCTGCAGAGGAAACTGTGGGATAGATTTTCATGCAGAATTTGCTCTATTAGCTGATAAAAAAAAGGATTGGATTAAAGGAGGAATAACAGTGAAATGAAACAAAATGAACTATTGCTCTACTAGTGGTTATAATTTAGTAGCCACTGTATATGACTACAAAGCAGGGCAGTATAGCTCTAGGATTGAACACAAACAGTTCATCTAAATCTGAGTAGGCCCCTTCCGTGCTGGGGCTGACAGAGTCAAAGTCACAGTCGTCCTCTGAACACTTCTCGTCACTGGCCTTCTTGACCCTCCCTGCAACGACCCTGCACACGAGCATCGCCCTCTTGTCGCTGTCCGACAGCACCTGAGCCATGTCGTGGGCGCGCCCGCTCGTCGCCATTGTCGCAATCTTCCCATCACCATCCACCCTGACACATTACATACAGTACTGTCAATTGGCCATTCCAAAATCCATACAATGATTTTACATGAAGAACTTGTCAGAGATGTCTGAATGTTTGGTACCTGAAACCGTCCCTGATGATGCTGCACAAGTTGCACTGCGCTGACGACGGCGACCGGCACAGCGTGGTGCTGCCGGCGAGGCCAAGGGAGCAGGTGAAGGTGGTGCAGTGGAACCTGAGGAGCTCGTTGCCGTCGGCGACGCACCGAGGGTTCTTCTTGCCCTGCCCCTGGTCGCTGCTCGCCCTCTCCTTGATGCTCTCCTTGTACTGCTCGAACCTCTTCACGGTCCTGTCGCTGCTCTGCACCTTGAGTATCCGCTCGATCCTGCAGACTGGCGTCTGCTTCCTCCGCCAGCTCGACTGGAAGATGATCTCCACGATGTTCCTGCTCGTGTCCTGAGGGCCCAGCTCCGATACTGCCATTGCAAAGATTATTTGTTTACACGATAGATGTCCAGAATGTGAAAAGTTTCAACATTACAAATTAAAGATGTCATTTTGCTTTTGCATTTCGATCGAGAACAGGAAGATACCTGCATGCCTGGTTGCTCTGTGGAGCTCAAGCGACTCTGCCTTGTTGAACACCTCGTCGCAGTCGGCGCAGGGGAAGGCGGCGGCGGCAGCGGCGAAGCTCCTGGGGTCGAAGACGGAGTGGCACTCGTAGCAGCCGGAGAGCTTCCTGATCTGCACGCCGCGGAAGGAGCTCGCGACGGAGGAGAGCGGCGACGAGAGCGCGGACGAGAGCGGCGAGGACGACGAGGTGACTGTGGTCGCCGCCGTGGTCTCCGAGTTGAATGACGACGTGGCCGAGATGGCGGCCGCGTACACGGCGTCGACGACGCCGTCGACGTCGGGGGCCCTGAGCGACCTGCTGGAGACGCTGCGCCCGCGGTCCCGGTCCCGGCTCATGACCGAGCTCTCCTTGGTGCTGCAGATGGAGCCCACGCACGTCATGCTCCGGCCGATGCTGATGCTCCGCTTCTTCTTGCCGCTGCTGCTGCCGTTGCTCTGCTTGTCGCCGTTGCCGTTCTTGCTGTCTGTCGCGGCGGCTGGTGCTGGCTGAGCTCTGTCCTTGCTGGAGGTGGAAGAAGGGTAGTAGAACCCCATGGACCTGGCGACCCACGACGACGACGAAGAAGAAGAAGACCGAGACGGTTTCTTCTTCTCAGCTCCTCCGCTCATCTTCTTGGCGCTGGCGGCGACTGAAGTCGTCGTTGCATCCGTTGGAGGACAAGGCATGATGTATGTATCTAGCTAGCTAGGCCTTCTCCCGGCCCTCTTCTTCTTCTCAATTCTAATCCTTTCTGAAACTAAACTTCGTTGGAAGGCAAAAGGGAGGCACTTGTGAATGGAACAAAGGCACTTAGGTGGTCACTTTAGGCTGCGACTGCGCTGCTCCATGCACGATTAGTATAATACTATTAGCGCCCCTAATGGCAATGGCAGTGGCGCCCTTTTATTTCGTAATGGCGGCCTGGCGGGCGGCTGGTGGAGGCGAATGAAAAGACACGCCGCCCGCAGCGCCACAAATGCCAAGGAGGAAAGCCTTGAACCAACGGGCTTTGTTTGCTTTGCTCTGTGTGCCTGAGTGTGTTTTGCATGGGCATGGGCAGCCTGCAATCATGCCCCCATCCTGAGTTATTCCTGACCCCCGGGATGGGGCTTGTGATGTGAGCTAGCAGCTCCTGTTTCTCGGTGATGCACGTATTGTATGTAGTGTCCTACACATACTCTGCTTGTCTGGAACAAGGTCTAGAGAATCGTGTATCCCTGTTTCGCCGAGTTGTAAGTAGTTTAGGGGCACTGATTGTACTTGTACCAGGGGTGGGCTGAGGGGTGGTACGAACGGGCGGCCTAAGCTAGCTAGGATTTGCGCCGTATGTGGATGGAGCAGGGTGCCTGGCTTCTTGTTGCTCAACACATGCATCCGTGAGCGAAGCCACTACACTGAGATTCTTGGGAGGCAACCCTGGAACACAGCTCGCTTTGCATCTGAATCTGATCCTGCATTTCAAAACCAGGTTTGTGCACAGTTGCATGCATGCAGCATGCAGCGTGCATGGTCAGCGAGTCCACGAACAGTTAGGCGCCGTTGGCTGCGCAACCGATCGATCGACGGGTGTCTCTCTATGCCCATGGTACTGAAAGGCTTGTGATGGGAACGCCTCAAAAGCCCTGTGAGTACACTGCGCCTCATCATTAGCGGAAGACCAAAACGGCTACCGCCCTATCCTAATCCACCTGTCTTCTGTTTCTGTTACGATCGAGAAAGAACTCGAGAAGAATGCATGGGCGTGCGTGAGACTGAGAGAGCTTTTGCGGTTGATCCGGTCTGGATTGGCGCAATCATTACCGTTGCGTCTGCGTCGTGGCGGCCAATCCATGATTGCCCCCATCCAGGCCTGTTGCTCGATCCCATTGGCGCGGTTTTCGCGCCCATGAAGTTTGCAGATTAGCAGAATATTGTTACATATACACACTAGTACGCCCAATCTAGAATTTCACAAGTCATCCCATTTCGCACTACACGTCAAAGTCTTTAGTAAATCAGCACCGCTAGTGCCTGGACGTGCGGACGGACACCCTCCCCGCCCCCCGCGTGTCCAGACGCCCACGCTAGCTGCAATGCCACGCCAACGCCTGCTGCACGCTGAGGCGGGCCCGCCCACGCAACACCCCTACGCTTCCCTGCAACGCCCGCGCCAGCGCCCGCTGTACGCAGAGGTGGGCCCCACTCACGCCGCTCCCACACAATTCCTTGCAACGCCGGTGCCAGTGCCTGCTCAACCACTCCCCTCCGCACCCGCTGCACTGCTCCCCGCCATGCATGGCGCCCCAGCAACTGCAGCAGGAGGCTGCGGCAGGTGGCTCATATTGCAACATACACAATACCCCCGATCTACTTTTAAAACATCCAGACGAAACACTTGCAACATACATACGAAACAACTAAAACATTCAAAACGTGTGTCTGAAATACTTGCAAAATACACATGAAAAACACTTTAAAAACACTTGCAAACATATGTGTGAAAACATATGCAACATCCAGATATAACACTTTTGCAACTTGCAACATAAAAACACTTGCTGCATCAGAAGGCTGAAACAGATAAAACATTTTGGAAAATACTGTTGCAACAAAAAAACACTTGCTGCATCAGAAGGCTAAAACTGATGAAACATTTTGGAAAATACTGTTGCAACATATGTGTGAAAACATATACAACATCTAGATCAAAACGATTGCAACATATATCTCGAAACCGATGAAACATTTTTGAACAAATGCTTGCAACATGCCTCTGAAACACTTGCAACATGTGCAACATCCTCCGATCTACTTTTGCAACATCCATATAAAACAATTGCAACATACAACTGAAACACTTGAAACATACATATGCAACATAGGGTAGGGGAAGGTTGGGCCGGCCGATTCCAGTCGTCGGGGTCGGAGACAGCGGCGAGCGACTACGCACGAGCACCATTGCCACTAGAGGCGAGGGAGCGCCATGGCTGTCGGGGTGAGAGTGGGTGATGCCGGGCACGCCAGGGTAGGGGAGAGCCGCCCACTCCCCTGCAACACCGCCGCGCCCCCTCCATGGATCTCGCTCGTGCTCTATGGATCTCGCTAGAGTAGGGGAGAGGGCCATCGGATCTGCGGCATAGCAGCGGGTGAGGATGTTAGGGTGAGGGGAGGGGCGCTGCCGGCGTGGGGAAATAAGGAGCCGCCAGGTGGGGGAGGAGGACGCTGGGTGGGGGAGGGCGCGCGCCGATGTGGGCAAGAGAGAGAGAGAGGAGGAGCAGGTAGCGCGCGTGTGCGGAGTGAAGCGGGGCGAGGCGGCCAGGTGTGTGCGGAGTTTATTTATTTACTTAGGCAAGCAGCATTCGGAGGGGTGTCTAGCATCTGACGACCGAACAAGAGCATTACCGTTTGTATATTGTAACTAAGTAGCTCATACATTCATTTTGTATCTCACTTTAGTAGTATCACAATGCATATATTTTAGATTGATTCTATACAGATTCAAACTAAAAAAATGGAATCGTAATGTTTTAGATCTTTTGCGTATAACTTTAGGTCAGTTCTCCATCTTGAGCTCATTTCAAAAAAAAAAAATAACGTTAAAATCATTAATCTTAAAACATATTTTTTGGTCCTAAATGATTTCAATTTTTTTGAACTCACATATCTCTCTAAGTGATATAACATTAGTTATGTCATTCCTCAATCACTTGTACTTTGAAAGAAAAATGAATTTGAAAATCTAAAAAAAACAATACACAATTTTTGAGCAATGAATGATTTTAAATAAAAAAGTCGCTACTATAAAGTTTCGGATCCCTTCTAGTTGTACAATTTTGATTGGGTTCATTTCTTCATCCGAGGTTATTTGAATTTAAAATTGCAAAAAATTAAAACAAAACTTTTGGACTTAAATGATCTTAAATGGAAAACTTGTCAACTATAAAGTCGTATCTGTTTGAGTACTACAACTTCGATGTCTTCATCTGGATTGATTTAAAAAAATTATGAAATTTAATCTTCTACACATATTTTAGAGATAGACCAAATTGCCAACCAATTTCTAGAGGCAGCTCCAATTCCCAACCGCCTTTAGAATTTAAGGCATTTCTAGAGGTGCCTAGTAATTCCAGCCATCTCAAAAAATTAATTTGTACATATATTTTGCTTGACCACTCTATTCCCAGAAATGCATCCATTTCTAGAAATGGTAATTTTAGAGGCAGTCTCTAAAAATAGGGGGCATTTCTAGAGCTCAACCACCTCAAAAAATAACTTCTAAAGGCGGACTGGCTCAAGAACTACTTCTAATGGAAGATTTTGATAGGGTCACCTCTACCAACAAGGGAGGCGCCTCTAAAAAAGGTTTATGTATGGTACTGATATATATGTAGTAGTTATATTCCTAGTTAAGTTGGTTTCTTTATTGGGTTTGAGGGCTCTTGATGAGTATATTGGGTGGGGGTGTTAGGTTGTTGTGGAGGGTCGTGTTATGAAAGTGCTAAACTGATCCTGGACTAGAACACACTCGTTGGTCGGCATCTACAACTTCAGAACTTGCATTATATATATATATATATATATATATATATATATATATATATATATATATATATATATATATATATATATATATATATATATATATATATATATATATATACTTACTCTATAGTTAGTTACAAAATAAGTTATTTTGTAGCCACCTCTATTTACGATAATTTTACATACTAATTTACGACAATGTCAGTATATATTTACAATAGTTGAATTACTATAACACATGAGGATATTTACCATAATGTTATAGTAAATCACATAGTAAGGAGTTACTATAATCTCATAAATTAGTATAGCAATTATCGTAACTCAAAGTGGCTACAAAATAAATTATTTTATAGCCAGCTGTAGGGTAATATATATATATATATATATATATATATATATATATATATATATATATATATATATATATATATATATATATAGGGTGCATTTTCTATACTCCCGGGAGTAGTTACTCCCATCTTTAAAAACCCACCTTAAGTATGTGTTCATACTAGTTTATCACTTTGAGTATGTTTATATACTCATATTAAGATACTCCAAATCTTTCTACGCGAAAAAATTTCAAAGGAACCCATACTTTTTAATATATTACGAAAATGCCACTTACTGTACTATATAAAATAAGTATGACCATATACTCTATGTATGCATGCATACTTGACATATATAATATCATAGATGGTCTAGTATGATCATATACTTCATGTATATACGCTTCGTTCGGTCATATACACCCTAAATCTTGAGATATAAACATGGGAGTAACTACTCCCTAGGAGTAGAAAATAATTTCCCTATATATATATATATATATTCTGAAGCCTGGGTCATGAATAACACTCAGCGCCACGGCGGAGCGGCGGCCTCCTCCGGCGAGAACTAAATCACGAGCGTATTTATGTACCCGCGACTTTTATTACTGCGCTTCTATTAAGTATAGTATAATATAATAAATCACCTGCGTAATTAGATTACCCGCTTACCATCCCCAATCCACGCCCTGCATTTGTGGCAGGTCAAGAACGGGTCCAAAGTTTACATATATAAACAACCCCAAATACTATTTCTCCATCGTTGCCGTGGCTGTGGCCGACCCATGGACGACGCGTGGCCGTGGCTGGCATCCCTGCCGCCTCCTCTTCGTGATGAAGGCGGCCCCGACACACCGTCGCCGCCGCCATGGTCTCTCCCGCTCGCCGCCTCCACCGACGGCGCCTCCATCGTCCTGCAGGGCTGCAGGCCTACTACACAACTGCTGCTGCTTGTGCGTCTCCCGCCGGCGACGGCAATGACGATGACGGCGAGCCCGCGCTGAACGTTGCTTTCTTCGTCGCCATCAACGGCGCAGCAGGCGGCGAGGCGCGTACGCTGTGGGCGTCCGAACGCTTCGCGGCATCCTCGCCAGTCGCGCTGAGGGTGCAGCTTCTGGTTCAGCTCCTCAACGAGGTGCTCGCGCTCTCTCCGTTCGTCCCTTGCTTGGGTGGGGACGCGCCCGAGGCCGTCGTCGTCGGGGCGGCTGGCGCCGACCCCTCTGCTGCACCCGCCGCAGCGGCCTTCTTCTCGATTGCTCTTATGCTGCGGCTCTTCTGGCTATGCGCACTTGACGCCCCGGCAGACGCCGGGTACCTCTTCTTCCGAGACCTCGGGGCGGAGATCGAGCGCGGCCTCGTCGCGTGCCGGCACTCGCTCGTCGTGTTCCTGCGCTCCGTCGGCCCGGACGTCGAGGGCTGGTTCATGCGCTCGCTCGGGTACATGCTCGCCATGTGGTGCCTGCTGCGGGAGATACAGGCTGCTGCTGCCGTGTCGTCGCCGGCGGCACCGCGTCGTCGTTGCGCGTTCCCCGCCGCGGCGTGCTTGTCGTACGCCACCGAGGTGCACGCCTCTGGGTCCTGAAAGGCTACGCGCCCGTGCTCCACTGCGCTACATCCTCCACTGCCTCAGTGCCGCTGGTGGTTTCCCAATCTCCAGGCGGCACTCATACACGGCTCAGATTCACATGCTCCAGTGGTGTGTTCACTTTCCATGTGAATCCAAAATATTTCCTCTTTCACCCATCACGTCGAATTTTTGGATGCATGCATGGAACATTAAATGTAGGTAAAAAAGATAACTAATTGCATAGTTTGTCTGTAAATATCGAGACGAATCTTTTAAGCATAATTAGTCCATGGTTGAATAAATTTTGTCAAATAACAATGAAAGGTGCTACAGTAATTTTTCACTCACTTTTGACCAACTAAACACACCCTAGATTGATGGATGATTTTTTTTGTGTGTGTTTGTTCAGAGTAGGTGCTGCCGTTGTGCTGGATGCCTAGATCAATCTGCAGCTGAAGCGGCTAATTTTGTACTATTTGTTTTTTTGTTCTCCCAGAATCCGATCCCATACACTGTACGACTGAGATGATATGTTGTATGAATCTAAATATCGTTTTAGTGAATTTGATTTGAATCGAAACTACGAATCTTTGTCTAATTACTACTGATTCGTCCCTGAGAATGTTGTTGTTCACGTACTACTCCGTCTCAGAAAGAAAGACGTTTTGGGTTTTCGTGTCACAAGTTTGACTCGATTTGTATAAAATACGTGCAACATTTATGTCTCTAAATAAATTTATTAAAAAACTAGACTTAAAGATCTTTCCGATGATACTAATTACTTAGCATAAATATTTATATATTTTAATATATAATTGCCATCAGTTGTTTCTCGGGAAGCGAAAACATCTTTCTTTCTAGGACGGAGGGAGTACATTACAGTAATACATGAATAAAGTAGTTACTACTTGATTTGAAACAACTACTACAAATCGAAATATTTATGGTTGCAGAGAATAAAAAAATAGTACTACAAAAGATTTAGAAATAAACTATTACAGAAGATGATTTTTATGTTTTTTAACTCATGTGGTTAATCAGGATAATAGTAATAAAAAAATTCCACCGAAGATCAGACACCTCGGTGTTTATTGACATGTGTTGCTGCCTGCGACTGGCACAAGAGTGATGAGTGGATCATGCAGGCACAGGACCAATTCAGAGTAGCTCGCCGTGTGGTTCAAATGGCTTGTTTATACTGTTATATGTGATTATTAGGAATAATTTATTTAATGAGGAATAATTATTTGTTTTTACCTGTACGAGAGTGTCCCGGTTCGTTCAAGCAAAGCATATTTGATCGCCAGAATAATGTTTCAGTGAATCTTGGTCAATTTTTTTTTTCTCACGAGACCAATTCAGAGTTTTGACTTTTTTTTCTTCCATTACAAATTATAAGACGTTTTGATTTTTTTAGATACACAGTTTCTACTATATATATATACTTAGATATACACTAGATGCATAATATAATAAAAACAGTATATATAGAGAAACTAAAATATTTTATAATTTGGAATGGAAGAAGTAAACCTATAGTATATACATGCCTCCTTGTTCGCTCCATGATTATTGGTCGTCTTGCCTTTTATCAGACATCAAAATCATAAAAGCATGCATGGGCTGGCACGCTCGCGGTCGCTCACAGCTGCTCTCGATTAGGCAGGTATATAGGTACCTATAGGCCACTACGCATATGCATGCAAGCACAGGTTTGAAGTACTTTGGGTGGGGTGTTAGGTTGTAGTGGAGGGTTGTGTTATGGAAGTGCTAAACTGATCCTGGACGTCCTTGAGCTGTAGTAGAGCACACTCGTTGGTCGGCACCTATTGCATTATGAAGAAGACGAGCAATATATATATATATATTATTTCCTCCATTATAAATTATAAGACGTTTTGATTTTTCTAGATACATAGTTTCTACTATATATACTTAGATATACACTATATCTAGATGCATAATATAATAAAAACAATATATATAGAAAAGCCATAATATCTTATAATTTGGAATGGAGGAAGTAAACATATAGTATATACATGCCTCCCCGTGCACTCCATGATTATTGGTCGTGTCTTGCCTTTTATCAGACATCAAAATCATAAAAGCATGCATGGGCTGGCACGCTCGCGGTCGCTCACAGCTGCTCTCGATTAGGCAGGTATATAGGTACCTATAGGCCACTACGCATATGCATGCAAGCACAGGTTTGAAGTACTTGAGATGTTTTGTATGATTGCTATGGATGCAAGCGGGCCCGTCTGCAGGCTGCCCGCAATCTACTGCATAAGTCGCCAGCATATTTTACTCATCCTGCAGGAGCCCACTAGCATACAACGTAGCTGCTGCATTGACTTGCTGGGTTTTGCGGGAAGATGCATGCGGGCTTGTGGACACCTGCCGGAACCCACGCAGAAGAGCGGTCGCGCTGTTCGGTGTTGCTGTTCTAGTCAGGATCGATCAGGCCGTGTAGAGGTGTCGGCATGGCGGTCACCTCTTGGTAGGTTGCCGCCGTGTTTCTGAGCACAATAATAAGTTAGTGAGGATTCTGACAGCAGGCTTTCTAAACTTGCTTTTGACCTCAAGAACGAGATCTTTGCAAGAGCATTCAGCACAACAGGCTTTCTGCACTTGCTTTTGACCTCAAGAACGAGATCTTCGGAAGAATTGGTTTCTCCATCAAGGATGTGCTCACGGTCCCACTCAATGAAGACGTCTCCGACATACAGATCCATGTGTTGTGCAAGTGCGGGTGCACGGATGGGCATGGTGTCCTATAGACTGGTGAGAATCATGCAGAGGGTGTGCAGGGCCTCCTCCTGTATGATCGGCTCCGGATCACAAAGCTGCAGATCGCCAAGTTGATCCATGACAAAGTCCGAGCTACTGAAGGAGACCATGGTGCCGGGAGCGAAGGCTTCATGGATGTCGATGTTGTTGATGAAGACCCTCCAACATTTATTTCTCTACATTTGGGGTGGTGGCCATCTCTGTTTGGTAATTTAGGATCATGGATGAGTTTAACTCAGATCGCCCCAGCACCTGCCAGTACCAGCAGGCCTTCGCATGCTCAATGCCAGCTCATGTTTGTTCTCCTCCAATGTCACACAAAATTTTTGTTGCCAGGCCACACATATCAACTATGCATGATATATATATATATATATATATATATATATATATATATATATATATATATATATATATATATATATATATATATATATATATATATATATATACGGCAGCGCTATTCTACACCCTAGGTGTAGAATATTATTCTACACCACAAGTCAAAATTGAACTGAAAAAATACTGAGTACTACTGAACCACGTTCAGTATCAGTCAGTACTACACCCAGCACCTCGAAAATACTGAACAATACTGAAACACGAGTACTGAACAGTGCTGAATTTTGTTCAGTATAACAGCTTGGTGTAGAATAGCACGTGTATATATATATATATATATATATATATATATATATATATATATATATATATATATATATATATATATATATATATATATATATATCAATCTTTCTCTCATGAGTGAAGTATGCACTGATTGTGCATGATTGGTTTATCATTCGAAATGGATGATCAATAGATTTAAAGCAAGAGATTATAAAAAAGAGCGGTTATAGGTTAATAAAATTGAGAGAACTGACTTGAAAAGTTATTTTTGAAGTCCTGTTCTGTCTCACTCCAAAGCTCTTGCAATGATCTATGATTCCAATCATCCATAGTGCATTGCATGCATGATTAATTTGACCAAAACCAAGCTAATGTTAAACTAACTGGTGCAGCATGATGATGGCATGAATGGTGCTGGGAGAGTAACCCAGTTCTCGTCTGCAGGCAAGGTATGATTTTTTTTGCGAGCGCAGGAAAAGTATGATCTTTTTTTACTGTTGTTGAACTTCTGCTAACTTATAGTTTGTTATTAATGAGGAATCCTACAGCTGTACCAGCACATGTAAAAGATTTAGGGTCCATTTGGATGTAGATAGTGGAGACCCTGGAATTGAATTGACACCAATACCAAATCGGACTTATATTGGAAATGGATACCAATATCAAAGTGGTTGTTTGGATGTAGATAGAATTGTTAGCTGGAATCAAACGCAGTGCCAAATACAAATTCATGTTTGGATGTGCATACCATGGAATTGGGAATTGACCCATCTTCTTCCCCTGGTCACCCACGACCTAGCCCCCTACCGGTGGTAGCAAGTGGTGTGGAGGGGCGCTGCATGAACAGACGTTGGAGGTCACTATCGTCGAGGTGCTGCAGGAACAGGCGCTAGAGCCTAGAGGTCGCTGTCGTCCAGCGGCCGGAGGTCGCCCCAACTTCTGGGCAGATGGGGATGGTGTCCATGATCACGAGGAGGTCGCCGTCGTCCTCGTTGTCAGTGAGTGGGTAGAGGCGGCGGAGGGTGTCACACCCTAAAATTTTCACTTTCGGGTTGTGCTTAGAAAACACTAAAATAAAATAAATGATTTCAATATTCGAATAAATTTATTAGATAAGTTAAGTTGTTGCTAATTTAAATATAGAAAATTGAGGTTTAAAACTTTTTCATATTAATTTGATAATGTGGTGTTTGTGTGATGCTTGTCTTTGGTGTTGGTGAGTGCTATTATTTTTAAAATATCATAGGACGACGTTTACTTCTCATCGGAAAATTTTTGGTATTTTCTGGATTCAAAATTCTAATTTCCGTGAGCTTAATCTTTTTCCTTGATCTCTTCATCCATCTTTTCATAAGCTCCAAATACTTTATTTGGGTTCCTCATGTTCCATAATGTCTCTAGAAAATTCCCTCGAATTTTCGGAGCTTTCGGAGTATTTTTCGCGGCTTAAATAATAATTCTAGACTTTTCTAGAATTATTTTATCCACGAAATTAATTAATTCCGAAAATAATAAATATCTCATTTTCCACCAACGCTTGTGTGCAATAATCCTAAATGTCTATTCATTTATTTACTAATGGGCTTTAATAATTAATTAGGCCTATTAGTAAAGATGGAGGGTGCAGCGTCAATTAGCACCATATCGCTAGTTGATATGGAGGTGGAAAGTTTTTCTCCCTATATATTCGCCGCCGCTATTGCCGCTGCCGCCGCTGTTGCGCCGCCGCTGTTGCCGCCGCCGCCGCTGTTGCCGCCGCCGCCGCTGTTGCGCCGCCGCTGTTGCCGTTCGCCGCCGCTGTTGCTGCCCCCCGCCGCTGTTGCCCATAGCCGCCGCTGCTCGTGTCTCCCTCCCTCGCCTCTCCACATCACCTAGAGCCTCGCAGCCGCCATCGCCGTCCCTTGCCGCTCCGGTGACCGCCAAGCAGCCAGAGCACCAGCAGCTCCACCACGAGCCAGCCCCGAGCTTGCCTCCGATGACTTGGAGCCCCTGCCTCGTCAAAGCCCCAACTGCGACCCTGATCCGACGCCGCTCGAGCTTGCCATGGTGCCGAGCTGCGCGACGTCGTGACATAGGAGCCCCACCTCGCCGTCACGCTGGGCCTCATCACCGATGCACAGACGCCCCTGTTTCAACCACGACCACGTGGACATGTCCCGATGCGGACGCTCAGGACTGCACCGCGGCCGCCTTTGCCCGCCGAGGCCGCGACGTCGTACAACCCACCACCACCTCGCTGGACAATCGGCGAACGCCACCCCACCGCGACGCCGCCGTTCCTGCACCCGTCAGCCGCGCACTTCTCCAAGGTCGTGACGATGCCTCGACCCCGCCTTGGCCTCGCTCTGGACCTTGACATCGAGCTCCATCTCACCCCCGTGTCCACATCGGTGAAGGACAGCAGCAGCAGCACCCCGCTCCGTCCGCTGATGCCTGCCTCTGAGCCTCTCGTTTCTCAGCACCTGACGAAGTTAGACAATCACAGTACGTATCTACTTTTATTTTTTTTATCCTCTGATGTTTTGTTTCATTTGAATTCCGTTTTGCTTCGTTCCAGTCGCGTTAGATTCGTGTCGTCGTGCTCAATGCAGTAGTGGCATTGTTTATCATGTCATTTAGTTATGAATTTATTGATTGAAATACTAATTTGATTAATAATTATTTAATAGTTTTTTTAGTTTTAGTTAAAATCAACATAGGGTTGTAATTCCGTTTTTGTTCATGTTGTGTTGCGACCATGCTGATATAAGCTACATGTTAGCAAAGTTGTTTACCTTGTCACATGTTAGTGAATTATAAATTACATTAATACGATTAATGTCTAATCAATGTTCTTTTCAATTAAAAGTAATTTAGATTTATCTCTAGTCTTTTATAATTAAAATGTTAACTTGATTAACACCAACTTTAATGTGTCTTTATCAATTATAATATGTTTAGTTAAACGTGAAACATGTAATTAATTTGGTTAATATTTATTTAATAACTTATTGAATTCAAAAGTAACTTAGGTATATACATTGATCTTTTATAACCAAATCATAATACTAACTTAAATGTTTTGAGTTTATAATTTTAATATTAAATTGATTATTGTTAACGCAACCTAGTTTTTCAAATAAGATGAGCTTTGGATCATGACGATTGCTAACTACATTAATGGAAATATGAATGCCTTTTTAAATCATATTTTGCTTAGCTTAAGCATGCTACAGACATAACATTTATATATAACTTATTCAGTTGCTTTCACATATACTTTTCCTTTTGCAAAGATAAAGTTAATAAACTTGATTAAATTATACAACATTGTTTATAAATAAAATAAGAGTAGCTCCAACTTAGGTTTATACATGAGACTTTTCATGAATCAATATTAATACGATTAATATCAACCTAAATGCCTTCTTAAATATGATTTACCTAGATCAACCATGAAACCTATAATAATTCAATTAACTATCCTCACATGTTTTATGTTTTCTAAACTATGAGTGTTCAAATGACTTAGTTGATATAATTATTTATAATTAAAATATGACTAAGGTTATGCTCTGACTTTTATAAATTGGTTATTGGTTAATTTAACTCTAGGTTACTTCTCTAAAATGTCCATCATCTTACCATGACTAAAATACATCAAGCTTATAGTCTATCTTCTCCGTTTTGTCGTAAGTACCTTGTTGGACGTGTCCTCTTTTACGATAGCTCCGTTCTCAGGTGTTGATATGCTCTCGCGATCGTAGGATTGAGCCATGTCGATTAGTATGCTCTTTTCAAAGTTTCACTTGTGATTGGTGTTTTGTTCTTAGATGTGTTTGTTGTCTGTTTGTGTTGCTTGGTTGCTACGAGTAGAGGAAGCGTGGTTCGTTAGCACTGAAGACTAGTTTGTGTTGCTTGGTTGCTACGAGTAGAGGAAGCGTGGTTCGTTAGCACTGAAGACTAGGAGCAAAAGTTGGAGACTAGAAGATAGAAGTTGAAGATTCTGAGCAACTTAACCTTGGGAAAAAGGCAAGTATAACATGGGACTATCCTTGTTGTCCTATTCACTGAAATTATCATATATATGCATGTGTCTTCCTTGACAACCATAGAGATTATAACTTAGCTATTGATATCTTGTTTCCTTGTCACCTATGGGTTGTGCATTTGGGTAGCTTTTGCTAGTGCTTAATCATGAACAATGATCTTGTAATTTTGATTAATGGATTAAGCAATCAATCTTTAATGATGATTTTATTACTGTTGAAAGGGGGCTAGAGCATGTGGGTTATATTGTTGCTCTGGTTTCTCTCCATAAGGACTTATCTGTACGTGATCATCCGGGACATACAGTACAGCTGTGCAGGGCTATATGGCTCTGGCTTTAGTTGCTTAAAGGACCTTTTCTAGCTTGTTAGTGGTTACCTTAAATGGCGTAAGACGGCTTGCCAACGTTGGGTGTAGTGCGAGCCCCTGGCCTAGTGTGTATAGGCTGCGGTTGTTGTGCCACAGGGAAGGGGGGTTCTACATCTGCCTGTCGAGTGAATCTAATGGCCCTAACTTGTTAGACGAACCTTTAAGTGGCTTTATATGATTTCCGGTGTTTTGGGAATGGCCTCCCCATGCATTTGGAAGTCATGACTCACAGTGAAAGTGTACACCTCTGCGCGGAGTTAAAAACTGGTATACTAGCCGTGCCCACGGATACGGACGGCCTTGGAACATTTACAGATAGATGATCACCATTGTTATATCATGTTTAATTACTGTTGTTATTATTATGCTCATGTTAATGCTATTCATTATCGTTATTACAATTGATCATTGATTCATTAATGGGATTGAATTATCTTGATGCTACTCAATTGCTAATTATATGATGATTAAAAGCTAAACGCAGTCAAACAGTGTCTAGCCTTTTGTGCCTCATGAACCCTGTGTATATTTTTGAGTTCGACATGGACTCACTCTTGCTATTTCCCCCACACTCCAGTGTGTAGTAAGATGCCACTCGAAGAAGGACAAAGGTGTATGGAGTTCTAGAAGACTAGTAGAGGTGCTAGGCATATGTACCCCCCAGTCAGCCGTCCCTGAGAAGAATGGAGCCTGAAGTTTAGTCACCGTTCCGCGATACTCTGATGTAAGTGTTAATATAGCTATGTATACGTTATATAATAACATTGTTTCTGATACTTTTTCATTCTAACATATGTGTGGACTTTCTGGGCACACATATGATTAGCCTGGTTTTGTTCTTTAGAAAACCGGGTGTGACAGAGGGCATACGGCACCGCCCCTTGCCAGAGCGGGAGAAGATGAGGTGTTCTGCCGCCCTTGCTGGAGTGGGAGAGGGCGGAGGTCTCCAGCGAGGGGACAGAATAGGCTGCCACACGAGGGGGCCGAAGGCCCCTGGCGTGTGGGGTGGGGAGTGGGGGTGGAGGTGCTCTAGTGACTTGGCGAGGGGAGCAGAGAGAGGCACGTGTGGATGTCCCGAGGCTGCGGGGTGGACAGCAGCGAGGGAGGTGCGTGAAGGGTTGATGCGATAGCCAATACAGAGGATGTTGGCTCGGTATCGTATTTGGGTTGCGCTAGGTGAAGTGAATTCTGCGAGGAAAACAAGTCTGGATTCTAGACTACAATGCCATGACCATCCAAACACGTAGAATTCAGGTCTGCCATTTCCATTTCCAAATCCTGGGCCTCAATACAAACATCCGAACAGGGTATTAGTATTTTATAGTACAAGAAGGAAATGCATGTATTAATTTGGGTGTGGCGACACAGGGACATGTTTGCTAGTTATTCGTAAACTGCAGTAATAATCAAAGGAAAAGTTGTCATTGCTTATATTGAGCTCACAGCTACGTACTAAACCCTTTTTTCGAATATAAGGTTAGCTTAGCTAATCTCTGGTCTAGTAAGTATCACAAGTATTATATGCTTATTTTCTTTCCCAACAAAGAAGGAAGCGAGAACTGCTGGTAGGTGAACATAAAATGTGCAGTAATAAAAACAGGCCTCTCCTGGTGACGGCGGGCTCACCTGGACCATACCGGCGGTGGCTGCGGCAGATGCGTGGAAGCAGTCGGCCTCAACCGTGGGCTCCGGAACAGGCTCTCCAGCGGGCTTTTGAATTTTTTTGTTTTTTGTCAAATTATTTTATATCAAAATTATTTTGGCATTGCCCTTTCCTTCTGGTTATTTAATATTTTATTACATGCTCCAAAATCAACCAACAAAATTAGCTGATAGCTAGAGAATTGAACAAACAAAAATTGTAAAATGTTTCAACTTTAGATTTGTGACTTAATGATTTTACTCTGCGTCTGTGCAATTGCTGTACAAGATCATCTCCAATGGTTTCCAATAATTCACTCTAAAATATAGAACATAATGTTACATCAGAAATCCTATATTATTTCTGAATTATCCAAACTACTTTTATATATTTTCTCTCTTTTACATTTGCATCACGGACCTCATTCTACTATTTATTCTTTCTCACGCCCTCGTATTGAATTTTTTTGAGGAAAACCGCCCTTTATTAGCTCATAATTGAATTACAAACACCGTCGGGTGGTCGCAAAAATCCGACATGTCTACAAAGGACATGGATATAGAACTCATAGCTAGTCTATCCGCGTCCACATTTGGACTTCTTCGGGCAGGCGAACTACCATGGTATTTGGGCTTTTTCCGAAGCTGTGGTGTGTGGTGGACCATGCTGGATTTGCATTCGGGCGGTCAGGTCAAGCCATGAGGTAACACGAGCCATTAGCCCATCCTCTCAAATAGGAGGAGTACGGATTGGGGCTGGCCCAGTTGTGAGCACAATGCCCACGGGCTAGGTTTAACGCACGGATCAAAGACATTGAGGCCCACTAAGTAAGATGATATGTGCAATGTAGTAGCCCTTAAAAATGGGCCATTTTCTTTTTTTCAGCCCGTGGTAGTCAGAAACTGGTCTGGATTGGTTTGTCTCAAAAAGGCAAACTGGTTTCCCATTAAAATATTTATTTTCATCAAGAAAATACTTCAACTTGACACGTGACTATCATATTAACATGGGACGATACACTGAGTGTCAAGTGGGCTGAAAATTTTAAAAGAGTAAATTGCACTGGTGGTCCCTAAACTATTACACGACACGTCCTCAAACTATGAAATTGCATATTTAGATTTCTAAACTATTTAAGTATACCATCCCGGTCTAGACACAGCCACACCACAGTCCACTAGCTGACCTGGAGCTCCAGCGTAGAACTGATATGTCTAAGCTCATAATTACAGGAACAACTCCTAAACTGTCATGTGATTCCCACCTAAGTCCCAAACTATAAAATAACTCACAAGGGTCACTAATCTATCAAAGTACTCCAATCCTAGTCCACCTCTTGAGCGCTCCATCAGTCGGTATGGTTGAACTGGGGACATACTTGTGGGTTTTGTTGACAAGTGTGTGCTAAGACACGTCACTCACTTAGGAAAATATGGAACAACTAGCCAACATACCCGGCTGGTCAGTTGCTCCATGTCACCATAAGTGATTGAGGTTTCTTAGCACAGACTTGACAACAATGCCCGCACAACGTGTCTCCTGATCCAACAGTCCTGGCAGATGGTGTCAATACATGGCTTTGTTGTCAAACCTGGCAGATGGTGTCAATACATGGCTTTGTTGTCAAAGTAATAATGAACTTCATTACATACATATGGTCACTAAAGTTGAATAGTATGAGTGAATTATGATCAAATTAAAGGGATCTGTAGTAGATTCTAGCCTCTTCTTTCTATGGGTTTGTTCTATTCTCCACAGTGAAAAAATAATTCTGAATTAGGCATTCTTGTACCGCTAGCTAGAAGATGAACGACATTGCACACAAAAAAAAGGAAGAAAAAGAAGAAGAAGATGAACGACGACGCCTTAATAGAGTAACTAACGCACGTTGCAATTAAAGCATCAATACTCCCTCTGTCCCTGAAAGCTTCAATTTCTAGTCCAAGTATTTGTCCACGAAAGAATAGATTCCTAAGATGGATGGATCCACAGCCTACCTCGTAGTTTCCCCATGACATTAACCAAGCCACGCAACGCTCCTTCTCTCTCATTTAATCACCTCATTCTCCAGTCCCGTGCAAATGTGTTGGCGCTTTGGAATTGTTTTTGGTGAATGATTAACGCTTCAGTTGCTTGAGCTGCCGCCGGATGAGTAGTAGGAGCCGTATGAGTAGTAAATGATGGGACCAACTGCAACGATTACTGTGCAACTTAATGGTGAAACTCAAATTAATTAAGGGTAATATGATCATTTGGTAGCTATACTAATCTGTCTGAAACTTGCTAGGAATTGAAGCTTTCAGGGACAGAGGGAGTATCTTCAAATACATCAAGAGTGGAATACCTACACATATATGTATAGCCAGATGAAACCGAATATATAGTAGTACTGCTCACTGCTCAGATGAACTGCATTTAGCTGATCAATCGCTATCATCAGTGCTAGCCCTTCCTAGTATCACAGATAGATCGATGGTGCATATGAGTGCAAGCAATCGCAGACCCGTTGTCTTTCTTTTCCAATGCATGCCGGGATCATTCCTCCCGGTAGTGCCCACAAGATCTGTGTATCACGCATATGCATCCATGGTGTGTCTCGTACCTCCCGCGAAGGTGCACTAGCCCTTTCGGCATGCAAGCAGGCCCATGCGGCGTGCCATCGCCAGCCTTGCTTGCCATCACCCAAAGGCACCACATGCAGCAGCCGAGAGCGATTGCGCTAGCATCACCGCATCATGCATAGTCATGTGATGATCATCACAGAATCGAAAGGAGAAGAAGCTCTCTGCTTACATGCATGCTGTCTGTTTTACATCATATATCATCAGTTGAGCCATGAACATCGATCGATCCGATCCCTTGGGCCGGCCGGTATAGATATTGGCCGGATTGGCTGGCAGATGGTCGGCAAGATATCATCTGGAACCTGGACCGCATCACGCAGCAGAAGTATAATGTGAGTGAATGGGGGCAGGCCGGTAGGGTCCCGGTTCAGGGAAAAAGGAGCAGAAAGATGCAGCCATGGTCCATGCATGCACGAAGAAGAAAAAGAGAGGCCATCGCGCGGCCATGATGGGAGAGAAGGCTACCACGCTCCTTTATTTGTGCGTCAAAAAAGGGGACGTACGCGTGGTACGGCTTCATTTGTTTATTTAGTCACTAGTCACAGCTAAGCTTGCTTGCATCTCCAAGTTAAAGGTTATCATGAGAAGTAGATCCCACAGATCAAAGCTCGAACTGGAAGCTACCTAGCAAGCTAACATCGACTACAAACATTCCAGAAAAAGGAGAAGCATGAGCATCGATATGATCGACGATGATTTATTTATATCTATGTACTTACTTCATGTTGAAAAACCGGATTTTGAACCTCTCTGGTGGACACCGGATTTAGTTGACTAGAGAAAACCAACAAAACCATATCCTGTATAGAAAAACCGAGGTTTTAGTTGACTGTTGGTCATATCCTCTATCAGATTTGATTCTTGCTATATTCATTCCAAGGGTGTCAACAGGGTGCATGCTAAATTCGTTGGTACTCCAATTGCGGGCGTAAAGAAGAATGTCATTTGTTACCAAAAGGTTTGGTAATTAACCTTTGAGGACCCAACAAAATTTGGGTACATAAAAAAAATTGATCTCTTTTTGTAGGTTAACTATAAGACCAGAAGAAGGTGTTGGGTACTTGACTGGATGCACTCAACACAAGACCAGTGATGACAAGATGTTCAACTCAATAATTGATACAAATGGTCGTGATGACTATGATAGTATCACATTTGGTGACAATCACAATGGCAATGAAAGGTCTTGGTAGAATTGCTATCTCAAATGATCTTTCAATATGCAATGTGTTGCTAGTAGAAAACTTGAATTTCAACTTAACGTTGCCCAATTGTGTGATTTGGAGTTCAAATGCAAAAGAAGAGGAAACATTGTTACCTAATCAGGTGTGACGCTCCTGTTCAATATTTTCCTTACGCATCATTACTTTATATTTATAAATAATTATTTTAATATTAATTCACCCCACAATTTGCATACCTATTTTGTTGAAAATTCAAAGTTTTGTCTGACAATTGAGGATGATTATTTTTCAAAACATTTCCTAACTTTATAAATCTTTACCGCCTCCAGTTCAAGAGTTCCATCATTTCATTTTTAATCTCATCAGGCTCAGGAATTAGTTATTAGTGTGGAGTTATGAAAGGGCAAATTTGAGATTCCATATATTATTCAAATGCATGCTCTTTTTGATGGATAGTACTATAGTAGTATTCATTAAAGAAATTAAAGGTAAAAGATTGCCTGGGCCTTCTACACACTGATTCCTTGTAGACACTACATAATCATATCTTGTGAACACGCACCTTTTCACTAGTGTACTTTTCTGTCACACGCATAACCTTTCTTTAACTTTTTCCTAATACATATATACTATAATCCTCATCCTGCTTGTATTGTTCTTTCGATCTGTCTCGCGCCCCTTAGCTAGGTCCTTTAATTTTATATGAATTTTGGAAACTACATAGCCCATGGAGTAGATGATACATATATGGAACTATATATTCCATTAATAGTGATCAATATGCAGGCCAAAACATTAACAATTTTATGTATATGGACGTAATCTTTGCTGCAAATTATTGTGAGTGTACAAGTTTTAAAACCTTTCCCACAACGCATGCTTAAATCCACTGATATTATGTTTCTTTGAAACAATTTAGTTTCACTGATCTTTTGCCATATCAAATTTTATATACGCCGCCTGTGCCACAGGCAAATAAATAATTAGTGACATTTTTTATGCTGTCCTGCTCCCTTTCTCTATTGATTCCCCTTTTTCCATTCAGTTCATCTGAGTGGATGATTGCTCCAGGGGGCAATGGTGCTACACATTATTATGCTACACGTGTGACAACCAATTAGTTGTGCAATTTCTTTCTGAGGTGATGCTCGTACGTCAAAGATCTGAAGAAAAATTTAAAAATGCATGGACAAAATCTCCTTAAAAAACAGCACAATGTATATTCATAGGAAAATCTGATCCTGTCTAATAGGAGAAAGAGTTAGAAGTTAGTGTGGACAAATGCAGGTCAGCCGGATAGCTCCACTAATTTGTTAACAATTCAGAATATATTCGTGCTAGTATTATTTTGGCTAAATCAACTCCTATTAATCGTATAGCATTATAGGAGCATTTTGATATTAATGAACTTTTTAGCACATCATTGTCCCTGTACTTCATTTTTATATTAACAAGTAATATCTCCCGACTATATGTATTGTGTTGCGCATTTCATTGTTTGCACACCGAATATATAGTTTATATTGCTACAAAATCAATAATTAGGAGGTCACCTCCATCAAATATAAAAATACACTTAATATTATACATTACTGGATATACTTCCGTTTGGTCAAATACTACTTCTGTCCTAGAAGGATGCAATTCTAGGTTTGGTCATAGTCAAACTAGCATAAGTTTAACTGAGTTTATCGACAAAAGTATCAACGTTTAGGACTCTAAATATGTATATTATGAAAACATATTTAATGCATCACCGCCAGTTCCACATAACCGGCGGTGATCAAACTCTATCTCCATGGTGTATAGTTTTAATATCATTTTGTATAAATCTAGTCAAACATAGTTTGAATGGGCATTATTATAGAATTATATCTTTTTTGGATGTGAGTACATAATATGAGGTTTTGATTTTCCACAACAAAAAAACCTTGTATTTTTAAGCGGGGGAGTGTTATTTCAAGTTTACGTACAAACAATGAGATGATCTCATTAACCAATGACAATATAATATGATTTGTCTAAGGGCATGCATGTCGTCATGCGCATGGGCCACTAAGCTCCAACAACGTCCGGTTAGCAAAGCAAAGATCACAATCCAAGTGTAGCTAGCAATTTTGATTGCACATTTTGTTTGATGCATTTGCCCATATCTGCACCTCATCATCCTACCATCTAGCTAGCCATCTTTCTTTTCTTCCCCACTAATAATTAATGAATAAGAACACTACATATACCTATACGCTCGTGCACACGGCTACTAAAAGTAAAAGCTACACACGTACTTCCTCCGTTCGAGAAAAGATACAATTATGGGATACGTGTCAGTCAAACTAACTCAAGTTTAACCAAGTTTATAGCAAATAATATTAACATTTATGTCTCCAAATAAATTTATTATAAAAATATATTCTATAACTAATCTAATGATACTTATTTTATATCATAAACATTAGTAATTTTTTATATAAATTTAGTCAAAGTTGAAACTGTTTGACTTCTCGAAAAACGAGAATTACATGTTTTTATAGACGGAGGGAGTATGGACGATCCCTAAGCCTAAGCTACCACTGTAGCTAGCCTGTAGGCACTACCGTACAGCCACGAACAATCACTATCTATATGTGCTAGGTCGTATGGTCCCTTCTATCTATATATATACCACATATATAATAAACAGAGAGGAAAAATTATTGGAAAAGAAGAAACTATTGCAAAGAAAGATGAGAAGCTGCATGTCAGCAGCCGCAGGGCGATTTTTATATTTAACCACTTTTTTAATAAATATTTCAATATTAACCGTCCCAGAAAATAATTTGCATCCGGTAGCCCTTTTTGGTCGCGCCATTCCCAATGGCGCGACCAAATAACATAGTCGCGCCACATGCATTGGCGTGACAAGATACGACACATTCGACGGCGTTTCCGACGTGGAAAAGTCTAGTCGCGCCACCGGGAATGGCGCGACGAGACTGAATTTTTGAAAAATCATAACTCTTCAATACGATGTCGGATGAAGATGATTTTTATATGAAAATTGTAGCTCTCGATGAGATCTACAACTTTGTAGTTTTGAGTTTTTTTGTTTGACGACGTTAAGATGCTCAAAAAAATTATATAAACTTTCAGCACTAAAATAATCGCGTATTAGTGATTGTTGCATTATGAAAATCGTATCTTTTTTTGAATGGATTCAAACAAAGATATAATTTATATAAAAATTGTAGCTCTCAATGAGGTATACAACGTTGTAGTTCTGAGGTTTTATATTTAAGGTCGTTAAGACGCTCGAGAAAATATTATAAAGCCTCAGAAGCGTAACTAAAAGGAATTCATATATGCCCTGTGCCATCTTATCTTACTGGTGGCTTTTCTTGGGCCTCCCATTTTGCACGACAAGAAACCGGATGCTTGATGCTTCCAGATATTATTACATGCGAGTAACTGTGATTGTGCAAGTTAGATGCGAATGTGGAACTCAGATCACTGATGGCTTCGCCTCTCCAAAAACCAAATTATTCCTTGTTCCACACGCTTGCAGAGCACCAGCAGAATATTGTGTTCCAAGGATGATGATGGCATGCGTTAGACATCAAGTTAATTTTGTAATTAAATTGTCCTTTTCAAACAATAATAATTAATGTGTGCACAAATGCAGCTTGATGATAAAATTAAAATAGCAGCGAACTTCTATTCATTGACACCCGAGGTATGGTTTCTACTTTCTACTCTCTGAATCTTCCTTAAGTTGGATGAGGTTCATACATTTTATTCTATGAATAGCAGTTATCAATATAAACACGGAAATACCCCAATTAACGCACTACTATACTTCAAAGAAATTGTTGAGTGCAATGGCAACCACCCTCTGACCCTCATCTTCCAATAATGTCTCAAATGGTACATGGTGGGTAGTGCACCACCCATATATAGTTTCCCTTTGCAATAATTTTATATCACTTTACATGTGGGGGTGTACTAACAAAAGCTTAATTAGTCATGAGGGGATAATATATCTGAAATGGTACATGGGTAGTGTAGGAAGCCACGATATCCCCTTCGCTACAAACTTATACGTTCATGGGGATATGCATGTGTCAAGTTAAAGTACAAAGGCTAAAAAAAAAACAGTACACAGGATTTTGAGAAGCTAGCTTGGGGTGTTCCGCAGATGGGGACTTTGGCTTCATCAATCTCAAGACTTATCAGCCTAATCTATAATAAATGTTTACACTATGTTTGTAAAAGTACAAAGTGTTCTTAACTTGCACATAACAGTCCCTCTTTTTTATTTATATGTCGTATTAGCTTTGTTGTAAGTCAAACATTTATATTTTTGACCATTGATTTAGGTTCACCATACCAGCCATGCTTTTAATTAGATTCACTATGAGAAATGCTTTCTTAATATATTCTTTTTAGATAATGGAACAAAGTTCCAACCTCTACCATCTGTGGATGATACATAGCTGATAGTCACAGAAAAACGCCAATGCCATAAGGTTTACACGTCCAAGGAAAGAAACAAAGTTCAGCCCAACTAGTGGGCACAGCGAACAAAGCAGAACACTAGGCTTGAATACGATTCATGAAGTTTCAGCCGAACTTTGCGAAGACGGCCATGATCAACGTCTCCCATCTTCTGCATCCCTCTGAGAATAGTGGTCCCTCCTCCTCTTTGTGTAGCATGGACCATTGTCGTATCCCATACGTCGTCCTGAAAATTACCTACATTGATATATTAGGTTTAGCTTTGTTAAATACCATATCATTTCTATTGCTGTCGTATCCCAGTAGTACTATTGCTGTATTTTTCAAGGTCGTTAAGACGTTCGAGAAAATATTATAAAGCCTCAGAAGCGTCTTAACGACCTTAAATGTAAAACCTCAGAACTACAACGTTGTATACCTCATTGAGAGCTGCAATTTTTATATAAATTATATCTTTGTTTGAATCCATTCAAAAAAGATACGATTTTCATAATGCAACAATCACTAATACGCGATTATTTTGGTGCTGAAAGTTTATATAATTTTTTTGAGCATCTTAACGTCATCAAACAAAAAAACTCAAAACTACAAAGTTGTAGATCTCATCGAGAGCTACAATTTTCATATAAAAATCATCTTCATCCGACATCGTATTGAAGAGTTATGATTTTTCAAAAATTCAGTCTCGTCGCGCCATTCCCGGTGGCGCGACTAGACTTTTCCACGTCGGAAACGCCGTCGAATGTGTCGTATCTTGTCACGCCAATGCATGTGGCGCGACTATGTTATTTGGTCGCGCCATTGGGAATGGCGCGACCAAAAAGGGCTACCGGATGCAAATTATTTTCTAGGGCGGTTAATATTAAAATATTTATTAAAAAAGTGGTTAAATATAAAAATCGCCCGCAGCCGCATGGGCCAGGCCGCTCGTGCGCTGCCCCACCCAATGCAAGCATTCATCACAGCACACTACAGTGACACATGCATGATTTCTTTTTTTTTTCAGTCTCCATGATTGGCCAGCTCGAGCCTAGCTATATAGTATTGTCGCAGTAGTGCCACCAGATCATTGCAACGAGACAGGAGAGATCAGCCGGTCTCAGGAAGGGAGAGGGGAGGCGCAGGATGGCGTCGGAGAAGGTGGAGACGATCGTGGCGGGGAACTACATGGAGATGGAGCGCGACGTCGGCGGCGGCGGTGACCATGGCGACGACCAACACGGCGGCGAGGTGGCGGCTTCCGGGGCCAGCGGAGGCAAGAAGCTGGCGCTGTCGAGCCTGTTCTGGCACGGCGGGTCGGTGTACGACGCGTGGTTCAGCTGCGCGTCGAACCAGGTGGCGCAGGTGCTGCTGACGCTTCCTTACTCCTTCTCGCAGCTGGGGATGGCGTCCGGAGTGGTGTTCCAGCTTTTCTACGGCCTCATGGGCAGCTGGACGGCTTACCTCATCAGCGTCCTCTACGTCGAGTACCGCACCAGGAAGGAGCGCGAGAAGGTCGACTTCAGGAACCATGTCATCCAGGTACTGTAGTACCATATATATGCATGATTTGTTACTTGTATTATTTTGTTTGTTTGTTCCAAATTTTGTTTTAATTTCTGAGAACAACAGCAAATGTTCAACATGCTGCCTTTTAATTTTAATTCTCTGGATGGAAGAGCAGTGGTTTGAGGTTCTTGATGGGCTACTGGGGAAGCACTGGAGGAACATCGGCCTCTTCTTCAACTGCACTTTCCTCCTCTTCGGCTCCGTCATCCAGCTCATCGCATGTGCAAGGTAATCATCCATCCATGTGTTCATCACAACGAACAAATAAAGTCATTGTCGTCCAAACTTGTATAGTAAATTTCCTTATTGCAATGCTATATTGCTATGCATGTGTAACCTTCTAATTACTCTGTGATATGTACTGTGTGTGTGCACTGATCGATCTCCATGAATGGTCGAGCAGCAACATCTACTACATCAACGACAAGTATGACAAGCGGACGTGGACGTACATCTTCGGCGCCTGCTGCGCCACCACCGTGTTCATCCCCTCCTTCCACAACTACCGGATCTGGTCCTTCCTCGGCCTCCTCATGACCACCTACACCGCGTGGTACCTCACCATTGCCGCCATCGCGCACGGTCAGGTATATACGCTGAGTGTGTGATGTGGTCGGTTGATTTATCGATGCTCGCCTTTCGCCAACAGCTTAAGCATGGATCAGAAAATGCATGATCATGTATCCATCTACTTCACCGCATGGTACCTCATCATTGAACGAACGACATTATAGGTGGAAGGTGTGACGCACTCGGGCCCAAGCAAGATGGTGCTCTACTTCACCGGGGCCACCAACATCCTCTACACATTTGGAGGCCATGCTGTCACTGTGTAAGCACGCCAGCCTACCTAGCTTGACCCACACAGATAGAATCATTTGCTCTTGATGCTGCATGAATAGCACACACGAATCTGTTCAGATCAGAAGTTAACAGGTCACTTCAGACTGATGGGCTACTTGCGTGACAATGTGTGTAATGCATGCATATCATGGATCACACCAACGCCTTGCACTGTTTTCTGTTGGTGGTGCAGGGAAATCATGCACGCGATGTGGAAACCGCAGAAGTTCAAGCTCATCTACCTGGTGGCGACGCTCTATGTGCTGACGCTGACACTGCCGTCCGCCTCCGCAGTCTACTGGGCCTTCGGCGACATGCTCCTGGACCACTCCAACGCCTTCTCCCTCCTCCCGCGCTCTGGCTTCCGCGACGCCGCCGTCATCCTCATGCTCATCCACCAGGTATATATACTACTGGCTGATAGTGAGAGAACACACAAGTCCTAATTCATAAAGATCAATTGCCATGGATTCATGATCTGTGTTGCTCGACCATCGCATGCCTGCAGTTCATCACGTTCGGGTTCGCGTGCACGCCGCTCTACTTCGTGTGGGAGAAGCTGATCGGCGTGCATGAGACGGGGAGCATGGCGCTGCGCGCCGCGGCGCGGCTCCCCATCGTTGTGCCTATCTGGTTCCTGGCCATCATCTTCCCCTTCTTCGGCCCCATCAACTCCACCGTGGGCTCGCTGCTGGTCAGCTTCACCGTCTACATCATCCCGGCGCTGGCGCACATGGCCACCTTCGCGCCGCCGGCCGCCAGGGAGAACGCCGTGGAGCGGCCGCCGCGCGGGCTCGGCGGCTGGGCCGGGATGTACGCCGCCAACTGCTTCGTCGTGGCGTGGGTGCTCGTCGTCGGCTTCGGGTTCGGCGGCTGGGCCAGCACCGTCAACTTCGTCCGCCAGGTCGATACCTTCGGCCTCTTCACCAGGTGCTACCAGTGCCCGCCGAAGCACTGACACGGGGACTAAGATTTCCAACAGATTCCATGCCTGTGCGTGCATGCTTGAATTTCTTGAGGAAACATGTATGCATAGTCGTAGAGAGAGTCATCAAGGTTATGATGAAGAGGGTGTTTCGTCATTTCCATGTCGACGTATGTATGACGACATGGTGCTCTCTTGTTGGTTCATGTGGAGTATGTATGTATTTATGTATGTATGGATGTGTGTACCTCTCATTAAGATATATATTGATGGAATTAATTGGTACATCTGAGTTGTGGCCATGTCAATTCAGGTTGATATATATTTATTTTTTTCTAGAGAAAAAATGGTCTTGTTTGGCTTGTCAAATCCAGGTTATACTATTGCATTCCGATATGATGTTCCCGTAAAGCAAAAGAAAGAAAGGGACTAGATTCAGATGCTTGAGCTGCTTTCCTTGCTGATTAAAAAAAAATCCATAATTGTCGTTGATCCAACAGTCCATTGTTTACAGTGTAGAGATGCATGCTATGGTATGATCATGCATGGATGCTGTTCATGATGATATCCATAAGTAGGGTAACTATAAAATCACATGGCACATGTAAACTCGTCACTGTGCAGCTTATCTGGCTAGGCATGCATGCATGATATGGACCTTTTTTTTTTTTGAAACTGGGACTGCATGATATGGACTTTGCAGGAGAAGAGGAAGAACCTGCATGCATGCATGCATGGTCTGGTCCACCATTCTGTCCTACAAAAACGGTTCCGACTACTGTTGAAAGATCAACTGGAACTGACAGTGTGTGGCTGCATCTTTCGGAAAGGTGACTGAGCCTGCATGTGTTGTCCTGGCCCATGCCTGGTGGCTTTGCTGTGAACAAAGGACTAGCTTGGATGAGATCATTTTCATTTTAATATCTGGTCCTGAAAGTGAAAGGTTATGATGCTTGCAGCCAGTTCAGACTGCGGAGAAGGTTCAGACCGTAGCAACGCTGCATAAAAAATTGGGGAACAAAAATCCAAAAAAAAATTGCCGAGAGCCTTGGCTGAGGCTCTTGGCAAAGAAAATATTTTGCCGAGAGCCTAACAGCAGGCTCTCGGCAAAGATGACGGCGTAAGGGTGCCGTTTGTGGGGGTGAGGCTTTGCCGAGATTTTTTGTGTACCGAGAGTCGAGCTCTCGGCAAAGTTTGGCTTTGCCGAGAGCCAATGTTTGCCGAGCGTCGAGCTCTCGGCAAAGCTTGGATTTGCCGAGAGCCAATATTTGCCGAGGGCAGGCTCTCGGCAAAGTATTCTTTGCCGAGCGCCCGATATTTGGCGCTCGGCAAAGCATATGACACTCGGCAAAGATACTGTTTCCGGTAGTGAGTGGTAGCTCTCATGTGGTTGCATGACGGACTTTGGAGACCTGGGTAGTCTAGCATATCACAGTTACATAATCTTACAGATTTGAAATGCTGGAGAAATGATCTGTGAACTATGAAATGCATAACCTGCAGCCAAATTACTATTCTGACTAAACAATGGTTCTATAAATGAAACCTTTGAGACTGAATGAAGGTGAACTAGTTAGTACTAAATCCGTTCCAAATTATAGTTCATTTGACTTTTCTGACCCCAAGTTTGACCACTCGTCTTATTCAAAAATTTGTGCTAAATATCACTTCTTT
The DNA here is from genome assembly GCA_022457205.1 of Saccharum spontaneum. Classification (NCBI taxonomy): domain Eukaryota; kingdom Viridiplantae; phylum Streptophyta; class Magnoliopsida; order Poales; family Poaceae; genus Saccharum; species Saccharum spontaneum. The sequence continues at coordinate 12,424,201 of CM039596.1, read as the reverse complement.
TGTTGTGGCTTGCTTTATTAACAAAAGTTCTTCAAAAATGACTTAAATTTGAATATGTTAGCATAAATTTTTTGAATAAGACAAGCAGTCAAACTTAGGGTCAAAAAAACAAGTCAAACGAATTATAATTTGGATCGGACGGAGTAAAAGATAAAAAGCTTACCACGTACTCCTGCAAAAGGAATCAACTGAAAGATTCAGTCAGAGCAAGAACAGTTCGTTCATGCAGTCTACACAACCCAGGCGGACCTCCCTCTACAGAAACGTCAACAACTAGGAGCCAAATAAAAGGTCATGGAACGATCGAGTAAGAGCATGTACACCAAGCAGTCCAAGGCAGGTGAGCATGTGCCACTGCATGCTCACGCCTCCATCTATGGACAGCAGCTGCTCGGAAGTCTGAAGCGAGCAAGGAACCAAGCGGCAGCGCTGCCAAAAAAGTCTCGGCAAGCTGCCTGCCTAGCTCTACAAGGTGCCGGCAGCTCCGGTCACCATGGAGTCATTGGACTCGCCTCGGTGTCCGTAGCATGCGTCGTCGTCTTCCTTGCGTCGACAGGATCATTTCAGCAAGAGGTTGAACCGTGAAAAGATGCATCGAATTCAACACATCCTTCACCTCCTTTTTCTTGATGTCTCACGCCTATAGAAATAGCTACCACTACTACAGAAATAGCTACCACTGTCACCTATGCCGGTTGCTTCACAGTCGCAACTATTATGAAACCATCACTGCTAGCTATTGTTAACCACTGGCAGTTAATACTACATATCACTGTTGGTTATCGTTAACAATCGACAATGCTGAATTTTAATGGACTGATAGTGATATAGCATGTAGATAAAAAAAAATCTAGTTAACTCTGCGTCTTTACATTTTCTAGCGCTTATCCCATTCCCGTTTCTCTCCCTCTCTCTTGCTCATTCTCCCTCATACTCAGCGGGGGCGTGGCGGGAACGGCACTCATATGCACGGGCGGTGGCAACACAGGGCGCTCAAAGGTGGTAGCCCATAGGCCCTCCAGTTGCTACGATGACGCCACATCATGGGCATGGGAGGCGGTCTCATGGGGCACTCTGCATCAACAGTGCTGCCTCTCAAGGCATGGCTGGTGGTGTTGCGGGGCCCATTGGTAGCTGCATGTGGGGCCGTGCATGTTGGCGCGGTACCGCCTGGCGTCCGTGGCCACGGTGGCAAGTTGACTAGTATTAGGCCCGGTGGCGCATTGGAGGGTGGCAAGAGCGATCGGCAATAGATTCAAGTTTTTTTTTTTGTGAAAATAGGAAACAATGTCAGTTGCTGACTCGATAATGATAGGATTGACTAACACTGGCGCTTCCATACTGCCGGCTGGTTGGCAAAACCGGCAGTTACAAGGGTTCGGAGAAAAGACAATAACAAGAAAACTTGGGGCGCGGCGTTGCCGCGCCATGTTTGATGTGCCTGTGTTGATTTTATGATGGTTCTACAGTTTGATAATTTTCTAATGAAGAAAATGATATTATATATATTAGTAGTAGAATTAATTTGCTATATGATGGATCTCACAGTTGGTATGGTGATTTTGTAGGTTCCTACAGCTTTAGAATTTACGTTGAGAAAAATGACAGTATAACAACAGTAGCATTTGCATTTATATGTGATTGTGAGTTAATTTAGCAATTGAAGAAGAGATGGCCACGATACATCTTAAATTTTCTCTTAGCTGATTATAGATGTTGAAGTTCGCTGGAAAAGAGACAAATTCTTGGTATATGCAGATTATGCTAGCAATGGAATTGTTCAGAATAAGGGCTATTTGTAATTGTGACAATCGTCGAAAATTAGGAAAATGATTTGAATATGTATGGTTTTATTTTAGATTATTTTTTGTGGAAGAATTATGGGATTCAGAGTTAGGATTGATGAGATATAAACTTTCTAAGTTTATCGGCAAAGTCCGAATGAGAGGAATTTGGAAATTGTTTTTTGGATATTTTGATAATGAAAAAGGGGTATCACCAAAAATTAAGAAAATGATTTGAATATGTAGGGTTTTATTTTAGAAGTTTTTTTGGTGAAAGAACTATGTGATTCGGAGTTAGGATGGATGAGATATACACTTGCTAAGTTTATCGACAAAATCGAATAAGAGGAATTTAAAAATTATTTTGGATTTCTTGGATGATGAAGGAGTGGAAAATATTTGGTTAGGTTCTAGAGTGTTTCGAGTTTATTTGAAATTTTTCTGGAAAGGGAAAGAGCTTATTTTAATCTTCTTAGTACGTTTCTCATGTACGCGTAGTAATTTTCTTGGGGCTGATGCGTGAACAGTTCTACCGTGCGTGAATAGTGCTTAGATAGTGACTCGTGGAGTGGTTTGGGTCGTTCGATCGAGATCCAACGGCCGAGGATTTGTAGCTGACGTGGCACGGTCTTCACCCAAAGTTTGTCCGCAGGATTCGGGCGTCACTAGAAACCAAGCGCGGCGTTGCTGTGCACTTGCCTATATTTGGCCATCATGCGATGCGTGATTGTATATGAAGGAAAATCAAGCTTTTTTGGTTTGATTATAAGCATTGAATATTTAATTATATAAGATCGAGAAGGTTTAAAGTGGTAGGAATGTATACTATTTTGGGTTTACAAAAGAATGCAGTATGCATTTATGGATTCACAAATTTGAAAAGCAAAGTTACCATAGAGAAAACCTCCACGTGTCCGTTGGATTGTGACGAAACATATGTTCACATCTTTCTGTTATGATGGAAGCTAGTGAAGATTAGCTCATGTAGCGAAAGGACCTATAGTCTAGTGGTTATAAGAGCCTTAGTAGCACCTAAGTTCTTGTGTTTGACTTTCCATGGGAGCGAATTTTGGATGATGCAATGTCTATGAGTAAATTATGCTAAATAATCCAAGCAACTGAACCACAAGATTTTAATACAATGCCAGGATATGAAGATTGTGGGTTAAATATGGGAAACCAACTTTACAGCCTCTGTAAGTTGTTACACGGTTTTAGTTTTGGGCTAGTAATATGTGGAACGATATTTCTTTCTTTGAAAACATATAAGTATATAGGTCTAAAGGTGAAGTTAAATCAAAGCAACATCTAGTAACAAATGAAATTACATTTTTATTTGAACTTTTGTTTTTCATTTTTACATTGAGAAAGGTTCGAGAAGGTACCTTAACATATTTTGTTTTTGCAAAGGTGCAAAAACCAATATATTCAGTGTGAGACAGTTTTGGTATCTGATGAGATGATTTAGCAAGTGTTTTCTGAGGTTCATATCTTTTTTTCTCTAGGAACAACAGGCCTCTAATGAATGCTTTTCTAAGAATTAGATACTAACATGTTATTCCCTAAACTGGAATTGGTTTAGTGGTTCTTGCCTAACAATTCCTGCATTTCTCAGTGTTAATAGATGTTTTACTATCTAAATTGTAACGATACTTTCACAGAAGTAGCATGATTGTAGCACCTCATATGCTGATCCCATTCACAATGGCCATCCAAATGCCACCAAGATGGAGAGGATGAGTAGGTGAAGGGCTAGGAACATTCTCAGCATAGTACTACCACTACAAGGTTTTGCCCCTGATGCAACGACCTAAAAGTGTTGCAATAGGCCAAAAAGTGTTGCAATAGACAAAATTGCAACACAAAAATTTGGTTGGGAGGCGTTGCCACTGATGCGGTAGCAATAGGTTGGCGCAACACTTTATTTTGGTATTGCAATAGATTTTCCTCTATTGCAACACAATGGAGTGTTCTTGCAACACCATGAAGTGTTGCAAGCCATAGAACAAGCAACCATCGTAGGTGTTGCAATAGTAACTACTGCAACACATCCGGCGTTGCCAGAGATATCTGTTGCCACATACCCAAAGAGTAGCAATAGGTACACTAGCAACGACAATGAGTGTTGCAATAGACCATATTGCCACACATCAATAGTGTAGCAATAGATGGACCCTCTATTGCTACACTATCTCTGTGGTTGCTATAAATAGACCCTCTATTGCCACACCTGTCTATTTGGTTGCTATAGGTGAAACTCTCTATTGCCACGACAAATGTTTTGGTTGCTATAAGTGGTCTCTCTATTGCCACACTAAATATTGTGGTTGCTATAGGTAGAACCCTCTATTGCCACGTTAAATATTTTGGTTGCTATAGGTGGAACCCTCTATTGCCACACTAAATATTGTGGTTGCTATATTTGGACCCTCTATTGCCACGCTTACTATTGTGTTGCTATAGTTTGGAGACTCTAGTGCCACACCCACTGTTTCATAGTATGAGGTTCTTTGCCTCACCGTTTGTTTATTGCTATAGCATATATTGCAACGCCAAATGATTATGCCGATAGTCCATATTACAACGTTTAGCTTGGCAGCTTAATTGTGCACATAACAATATAAGATGAAGCATTTAGACATCCATTAAACCAAAATATGCTTTGTTCATACAAATCATTAAAGAAATCATCCAATGTCAAACTTAGTCGATAACACACGCGTAACTGAAACACATAAGGTATCTGACACACACTATGCTAGTTTGATCACATCGAAATGTAATCAGCTATGTCTAGCACTACAACAAAGGTATGGTTGCCTTGACGTTGATCATCCCATCACTCATGCGCTCCACTCAAACTCTATCTTGCTCCTGAAAAGAATCATTAACATTAGAAAGAGGCAAAAGATAACATTGGTATAGACAACAACAACATGGACTCAATGAAGTAAGCAATTTGGAATCTTAAATATAAAGACTAATAGATTTGCAAATTTACAGAATCATTCAAAAGTAAAATTCCCCATCAAAAGGCTATATGATCAAGCCTACAAGACAATCAGGTATATACAAAAACAATCACCAACGAGGGTAAATGGGAGCCAACTAAAAGTCTTCGCTGAGAAGAACTTGGCCTATATCCTGATCAATACACCTCTCTTCTAATTACCAAGGTTACACAAGTCAATTAGTGATATATCAACCCTAGGAACAATTAGGAATTTTTCAAAGTAGTGTGAAAGCTAAACAACAAAGCACAAATTAAACGAATCACTACAAAGCCTCTCACAAAGCTCTAATTAATATGAGAAATATTAAACCAAGAGCTAATTGAGAAGTAATAAACAGAAGCAAGATAACTCACTGAAATAGCTCTAGCTAGAAGCCTAACCAAACCACTAATTACCAAGCATGGATTCAAATAAAAGCAACAGAGAGGTGCCTAGAAGTTGCCGAGAATAAATACAAAGAACTTGCTGCACTGACAACTACCATATGCACCCTGCAGGTAGCGAACACATAAAAATATTGTTGACTAATTAAGCTTGTTCTAACACAAGTAACTACAACTCAAATATTTGACAAAAGGAACACTGGTTAAACCAAAGGTCATGCTTGCCACTGCATATCACCCAAGACAAAAGAGCAATATTCAACGCAATGCAATGGTTGCATTACTGTAGTGTGAAATAGACATTGCCCATAATAATCTGAACCCACACCTGCAACTCTAAATGCAAGTGCACAGGAGCTGGAGCAGAGCAAACCTGAGAGCTCTGCTGTGTTGTCAACCTGCTGTGCCAACCTGCTAATGATCTACAGAACAGATATTGCAGGTGCTACTGCAAGGAAATAAAATGTGTTTGTCACAAGAAATCAAAGAACAAAGCAGAGTTGGGCTGTGGTTAATGCTGTAAACTCCAGCCTGCAGAGCAGAGAGAGCACAACTCCTCTTACTGAACGAACAATCGCTGCAGCGAGAACTGCTGTTCCTGGGCTAGCTGCTGCTGCTACTTGACCTGCAAATCAGGGACATGAGATGGCTGCTGCTGTTGGCACAAAGTGAAAGAGCAGAGGGAGGTTTGGTGCTGCACTGCTGCCTAAAAACAGTAAAAATACATTGTAAAAGCAGCAGGCCGAAATCCACTCTCAGCATACTGAACTTTTGTTCATTTTAAATTCAGACAAAGCTTAAGACAAATTAATCAAGAAAGTATCTATTAACATCTAAGTAACACCTCTGACTGAAAACCATTGCTGCAATTTTCGGGTACATCTTAATTGACAATTCATACAATAAGGTGATGAAGAAAATAATTTCATGAAACTTCCACTCTTTGTTGCCGAATTAGAGCAAGGCACTCTACATTTTCAAAAAGCACTCCAACTCAAATATGAATTCATTTCACAAAAACACTGATGCAGCCAAAATCATGTTTTTACTCAATCTGAGTTTTCAATCATTTTTTAAGATACTGTAAGGTTCAATCTGAGTGATTAAAATGACAAAGATTGTTTCTTACAGTTAGATTCTGCAGTCAGAGTACAATTCTCTGATGATGACATCAAGATTATATCATGTGTCAAGAGAAAAACAAAATTCAGGCTATTGACTAATAGGCTAAGAGTGCATATATATCCTGAACTTTAAATATTTCACCGAAATTATAAGAAATGGCTATTGCCAGTTGATGAATGGAACCAATCACCTTGGTGTGCAACATCAAAGCCTAAGATATCATCAGCATCAGGGCAGAAGCAGAGGGGTGTCCGGAACAAACCTCCTTGGATGACTGGCGTGAAGATGATGAGTTCCTTTAGGTACCCCTGGTCCTACATAAATTACAGCGGCTGATGGCATCAGCTTCCTCCCAGGTCCCATCTGAATGTATGAACAGCAGAATATTTTTATCACAAATATAAATTCATTTCACATACAAATAATCCCAAATCAAGAAACCTGACCAATTAGAAAGAAATGCTTTTTCACAATTTTATGTATATGCGCTTTCACCTTTCAGGTTGTTTTCCTAGAGAAAAACAACATACCTTTTCTACACCACAGAATGCTTGTCTAGTCTCTTCCCCCCTTCAACTCCTGGTCCATCCAGGCCGAGCAGGAACTCGGTGCAGTTGCTTCTGTGAGAAGAGGAGCACTCAGGCCGTCCCCACCGGGACTGGGGACTGAGCAGCAAGAGCTGCTCATTGCCGCCAGCCTGCCACTGAGCCATTCCACCAAGGTCACTGCTGCTGCCACATGTAAATGTTTTTTAATTAATTGCATATGCATATACAAAGGAGATGGAAGCTGGAGTTCAGAAACTAAGGAGCAGACACAGAAACTGTAGAGGTAACTTCTGTCTTTTCTAATTCCCTACACACTACAATTGCAGGTGCTAGATGTGTTACTACTTTGGTGTTGATTACACTTTATTCAATTAAACCATCACTGCGTCATACGTTGTGCTATACGCTTTTTTATGTAGGTACACTGTACACATTCTTGCATCTCAGTCGTCCTTTGGATGTGCTATCAGTACTAATCAATCATTTCTTTACAATGGAGGCAGATATTACGGAATGGATACATGTAATCCAAGTCTATAAACTCTGCAAAACGCAAACAGAAGGCCAAAAGATTAACATGCTGTAGGAGGGATACATGAAACCTGCAATGCTCACCATGGTGTAGGAGAGATACATGACGGTGAGCTTCTAGCACTTGACGACAAAGAGTTGAAGCCCTAGATCCGTGAAGGCACCAGTAGAGCAAGAGCTCCCTCAGGTCGAGGTGCCTGACGGCGAGGTAGCCGAACCCTTGGTGATGGCCTTCCGCCCAAGGCACATACCCGTGGATGATGGGGCACATACACCGGAGCTTCAGGTGTCCGCCACTACCGCGCTAATGTCGCACACCACGCCACCGTCGCCGGTGTCACAGCCGCGTCCCCTGCCGCCACCATATCCCAAGCCATCGAGCTGCTGCATCTCCCGCACGGCCGCACCATCAAGATCCGCCCCACATCCGCCGCTGCCTCTGGCCTTTGCATCGGCGAGGAGAGTGAGGAGCCGCGGAGGCCGGACTCCGGCCGGACGGCTCAGGCGGGCAGCTGGCCGGGCCCGAGGGCGCCAGGCGGAGCTGCGGAGCCGGCCGGCGGCCGCGGAGGCGCGGAAGGCGAGGCCAGGGCCACCGGGCCAGTCACGACTAGGGGCTCGCGACACGAGGACGGGGGCACGGCCGCACGGGCCGACTCGCGAGTCGCGAGCGCTGCGCCGCTCCAGTCGTGCACCTGGGGGCTGGGGACGGGACGGGCAGGCAGCCGGAGGAGGCTGAACCTAGGGTTCCTGGCGTTTTTGGTCTGGGCTTTGAAGAACCGCTCCCTATTAATGGAGACGAGGCGGCGTCAAATCTGAGAGCACAGGGAAACTGGCGGGGAAATGAAAAAAATGAAGCGCCAGGGTTTTAGTAGATCCAATTCTTTTTGGCACTAGTTTGGGTTTCACGAGCGGCAAATTAAAAGTTTTCTGAATTTTTTTTCACATGCTCTCTAATACTCTCTTTATTCCAGACTATAACTAAAGTTGGGCATGAAGCCCGGGCCCGCGAGCCCGGCACGAAGCCCGCGATTTTGGCCTGGCCCAAGCCTGGCACGGCCCGGTAGTCAACGGGCCTGGGCTAGCCCGGCCCGAAGAGCAGGCCGTGCCTGGGCCAGACTCCAAGCCCGTGGGCTAGCACGGCACAGCCCGCTAAATAGGGAAGGCCCGGTAGCGGCCCGGTGCCCCCCAGCCTCATCCCCTCCCCTAGCAGGCCAAAATGGCCACAGCCCAAGAATTGGCAGCCCACTAGCCCAACCATATATAAACCGGCCCCCTTCCTCAGTTCCTTCCCATCCCTAACCCTAAATCGCATTCGGTCATTCCAATCCGCCGCTGAGCCGCAGAGCCGCTCGCCTCGCTCACTCACTAACCTCACTCGCTCCGCCACACGCCGCCGTCGCCCGTCGCCGATCTCGTTCGTCGTTCGCCACCAACACGGAAGCACCACACGCCGACGCCGCTCTCCCTATCTGTCAGGCCTGATCCCCTCCTTTCTCGCTATCCTGTTGAAAAATTGGAGTTTGTAGCTGTGTTTTTTGTTTTGTTGGGCTATGGGCCGGCCCGGCCTGTTAATTCTTGCAGGCTCTTGCGGGCTGGCACGGCACGAAAGAGGCCCATAGTGCCGTGCCTGGGCCGAATGCTAGGCCCACGTGCCTGGTAGGCACGGCCCGCAGGGCCCGCGTGCTTCCTCGGCCCGACAACATACGGGCCGTGCTGGCCCGCCACCGTGCCGTGCCGTGCCGTGCCGGCCCGTTGCCCATCTATAACTATAACTACTTCGATTTTTCTTTACATCAATTATGTTACGTATCTAGATATAGCTTATGTTTAAATACATACCAAAATCTATGTAAAAAAATTAATGTGTCTTATAATTCAAAATAGAGAGAGAATTTATCTATTATATATTTACAAGAATAAACAAAAATACAGTAAAATCAATTCTTGACCATAAGAATGTATTTTAGGTTTTTGTTTGAGCATACATATGGAATCAATAAGTAGCCAACTATAGAGTGACTAAGAAATCTAGATGGTAAACCATTCAAATATTTCAAATCAGAGTCTTTTACGGTTGCTCATATATCACTTTGGTTACAGGAGCTCTTTGTGAGTCTTGAACATATGAATCGGGTTTCTATGACTCACTTGGTGTTCTTTCCAAAACATATGTTGATTATATTCTCCCTCCTTACATACAAAGATTCAAAGGGCTAATCGTTTACTTTATCCTTTTCTATGTTAATTCAACAAATAATTGCAATAACAGCTTTAGTTGGTCAAATAATTCTACAATCTGGCACAACAACATATTTTGGGTTCATAAGCATTCCATAAAAATTTCAGGCAATTTTAATTCAGACGGGCTATACATCTTTCACAAATAGAAACATCTCTCTGAGATGTATCATTTTGTGAACAATGTGTAGTACCGCTTTGTTAAAATTATATAAATTTTTTATGCAATGATTATACACCAAAATCATGTTGTCATACAAGTTTGTAATTTTTTCTAACCAAGTTTAGATATTATTACATTTGTTTTATGGTAATTCAATAAATAATTTCAATAATAGCTATTTTCTATCAAATAATTCAATAAACTTACACAACAATATATTTTAGGTCCATAAGCATCCCATAAAAAATTTCATGCAATTTCAATAAAGTAGGACTATACATCTTTGACATATAGAAACATCTATCACTTAGTCCTATAACTATGTGCAGAAGAAGTAGAAGTAGGTGTGATCAGGAACCGAGTGAGGACTTAAGCGTGGGAATCCCAACTGTCTCGTGACACACCAGTTTCCTTAGCTTCAGCACTCGGTCTCAGCCTCGAGTGCTCAACTACTCATTTTGATTGAGAGTTGTGGGCGACGAGTTGTGAGAATGGGCCAGTGGCGGTGGGAGGAAGAAAATACGAGGGGTGTTTGTAGAGGGAAGAGGCTATGATTCCGATAGTACACCAGACATAAAATAACATAAATGTACAAATGTTTTTAAAATATTCACCAAGTTGGTATGGAGATTCAAACACAAAATGGACACAAAGAGTTACACACGGTGTTGCAGTACAAGGGTAGGACTTGAACCTACGCCCTCAAGGGTTGTAGTTGGAAGAATTACCACTAGGCAGTACAAATACAATTGATTAAGGGGAAGTTTAAAAGATATTTATAGATTGCGGGCACCCTAGGGAAGTCCTCGGTTGCTCTCAGCAGCCCACAAGCACGCATGGATACACCAGAAGAAGCCACCCGTGAAAGGTCATCCCAACAGCAGTTCTTCGACTAGAATTATCACTAGTCCACTCAGATTTCAGTGCTAGAAATAAGACTCCGGATCTAAACCGCCTAATAAATGGGGTATTAGTCCACTTAGACGAGATGTGAGAGTTTCGATTGACTTGGTATACTGTGGAGGCTATTAATCCAGTCAGACGAGACGTTAGAGTGCTAGGTGAAAGTACTCGAGCCTCGGGACCCAGGTGTCGTCAAATTTGGGTGGTGTCGCCATGAGTGGGTGCCGAGCAACATGCATCAAGCGAAGTAACAGGGGGTGGGGGTGGAAGGAAGAAGACAGAGGAGTGGTCGAAATGGGTGTGGTCGGAAGGAAGAACAGAGACAACGGGACTATACTACTCCAATTATTATTCTTATAATCATAGTTATAAGTCGGTCAACTTCTAGCTACTCGAACATAATTTAGTGAATTAATATGAAATACAACAAATTACCAATACAACTTACTTGATAAAACATAATTTAACCTTGATTTTATATGGTTGTTTATGTAAAATGAATAATTATCTTTGCATTCAATAATGCATTTTCTAGAATTTATATTTTTTGTGTTTTTTTTACTTAAACAATTTTAAAACAGCGCTCCGCGCGTTACCTCTCCCTCGCGCTTCTAAATCTCCTCTGCCGCCAAAACATTGCTGCCGCGCCTTTTTTTTCCCTTCCACAGCCTCTCACGAACCTCCAAAACCCGTTCGTTTCCGTGGACCACATCTTCGCCAACATCCATCTCCCACGCCTCCAGCACCTCATCATCCACCCCTCCACGGCGGCAATCTTATGCATGGCGCCGTGCGCGCTCAGGGCGGGCACCACGGATCGGAAGGAGTTCAGGCGACCGGCTCCAAGGAGCTAGGAGCGGAGTCAAGCAAACCACCTCGTAGCGGTGCGGGAGGGCCGGTGCCCCCAAATCCGCTCCGCTGCTCCGACTTACGCCGCTGCAGCACCAACTAGGCCCTCCCCGGTGCCCTCGATCTGATTGAGATAATAAAAAAACGAATCTAACTGATTTAGGTGTTCGATCTGATACTTGATGACTAACGTCTGTGTTTGCATCTTAGTTCCGATTATTTCTGATAAACAATCAGCTGTGTTATGCAGATTGTTCCTCCTTACTGTGCGTCCATCCCTGACAGCGTCAAACACGAGCGCCACGTCTGCCGCCATTGTCAGGAGCACGGCTTGCCCTTTGCCGCGGAGCTTCAGAACACCGATTCACCACCATTGATCCCGGTACCCCTCCAGTGAGATCACCGGTCTCCCTCTTCCTCCTCCTAACTTGTCGTTCTTTCAACCTGCTTAATGGTTTCGTCAATCCCGTTCTTCGACTGCCTCAGATCTTAGTATGCATGGCACCGAACGTTGGCATCTGGACATCCGCATACATGTCGCTGCAGATGGAACCTCGACAGGGGTAAAATAGAGGAAAACTGCAGAAAGAACTGTGTCTGTGCCGCTATGCAAGGAAGGGTTCAAGGGTGAGATGCAAATTTCTCTTCATTTTGTAAGGCTGTAACGTGATCCCATTGCATCTGTTTCCATCATGGTTTCAGTATGCACGTCAGTAGTAATCAAATAGTAAGATACTTTGATCAATCCTGGTAGCATTTTATCTATAACAAAAGTACAGTATATTTTTCTGTTCTGCACATATTTTCTGGATATTTATTTCTCCAGTGAGATTGGCTTTGCTGATCTGCAGGGAGTCCAGGAGTGCCTTCATTAAGTAATCTCCGTGCCAAGGCAAGGTTTCATCCAATCCATCCAACAAGCAAATCAAACAGGTTATGATACATAATTACACACTGAGAGTTTCTTTTCATTTGATAATTTGCAATTTGGGCAGGAATTATTTGTATAGTATTTTTAGTTGGCAGTACAGGCTAGTCAATCTACATTCTGAGCATATTTTTCTACCAGATCGTGCATTACAGGTGACATCCTCCTAGTCCTCAGTGGTAGTGGATCTCCCCAGCAACAGCAGCGGAGGCAATGTCCTCGGCGTGCAGAATCGGCGTTTGGATGTTCAGTTCTAGTCTGCTACTGCATATATGTTGGTATTCAGTGTACATTCAGTTTTATGTGTACTGCATTTTAGCTTGAACTTCTACTTGTACATATTTTTTGTCTGTTTCCTTTATTATGCTATTTTCTCAAAAGTATATCAAATAATTCAAAGAAAGAAATAACATATTATTTCTTGCATATTTGGTTTATATATATTGTCCTTGATAAGAAGACTGATTTTATATATACTGTCCTCGATATTTTCAATAGGATCTATTTACCATTCACCTTTTAGTTTATACATCAGGAGACTATATGCAATTTTCTATCGTTAGGACAATCTTGTCTTATAAACTGAAATTACATGTATAGATAACTTACATACTTATAGCTCTAGCTGCCTTTGTAGGTAGTTTAGTCTGATGTACACAACTACAGAGCTCACTTTCATTATTGCTATTATCATACTTTGCTTGCTAATAGACATGGCATCACTGTGTTATGCAGAACGTGTCAAAATTCTGTCAAATAGGTTGCTAATATACATGGGAATCTCCTAAACAGGCTTCTTGAGGATGAGCTCCAGCTGCAACGGTGAACAGATGACATTATCCTCCCCAATTGACCCTGTAACAGTCCCAGCCTACTAATTTGAGACCATATATTAGACTCCATACATACTCAGTCGTACTGCTGTTAACACACAGGAAGTTCATCTGAATTGTGGGCTGACTTGCTCTACTACATGTTGTTCTACCCCACCAATGCCATCAGAACTTTAACTGGTCAATCAAACTGTATCGCGAATCTGGCGTCCTATTTTGAATCAGAAAGTGTGATATCATGGCTCACTTTTGCTGCAACTAGCTATCTCTTGTTTGGCCCACTATAATAAGGGTTCAAAATTACCTAGTTTACCAGTCATCTGCTACTTTCTGACTATATATTTGCTTTATAGTTCTCTGCATCGGATCAATGTCTTTTTGTATATATAGTATATATAGCCGCACTGAAACTCTTACTATTAATTCTCACCCATGCCTCATAAATTTCAGTGCCCTTACAATTGTTCATTACAATAATTTGCCCATGTAATTAGGACAATCAACTTTAACGCTCAAGGAGCCAGTTGGAATTATTTATAAAATCCAATGATTTTAATAGTAATAAAAAACCTCATCTAGAGAACGGATGCCTGAATAATTAGCACATCTGACTTTTACATGGGTATGGATGGAATTATTTACATAATCAAATGTTAATAATAATAAAAAATAGCCTCATTCAGAGATCAACCGTCTCAGTAATTAATATAACTAACTTTACTGCAGACGTACCTGTCCAAAAAGTATTTACAGAATTAAATGATACTCCCTCCGTTCCAAATAAGTCGCTTTGACTTTTTTGTTCATCCATTGTGATATGTGTCTAGACATATTATTATATCTAGTTGCGTAGCAAAATGGATGTACCAAAAAAGTCAAAGCAACTTATAATTTAGAACGGAGAGACTAATAATAGTAAATAATGAAAACTTTTTTCCGGATATTGGACTCCTTGGTAAATTTTTTTACAGCCAACTATGGTACCTTTTCCCATATATCTATCTATGAGAACTGGTAGTTGGTATGGAACTTGGAAATCAGTAACTTGGTATGCATGAAGTAATGTAAATTTATCATAGTGATATGATGATGGAAACCACTATATATGTTCCTCTATTGGCGCTTTTCTGTCTTTTGTTTTCGCTGAAGTTGGCCTTCGGTGTTGTATTACTACTAGTATTTTCAATCGCTCTTTGATAAACGTTTTAGTATGATTGTGTGATACACATATTGTATTACTACTAGTATTTTCAATTTCTCATTCATAAACATTTTAGTAAGATTGTATGATGCACATAGCGTAGCAGAGTATCAGATCTTTTGGCCAGAACAACTTATTGCAATGAACACATTAGTCTATAGCAACACAAAAAAACCATGGCAATAGTAACATGTTATTACATCCATTAAGGATTGTAGTTGCAATAAGTATCTAACAATTGCAACGCCACAAAACTTTATTACAACCCCAAAAAACTGTGGCAATAGAAACATGCTATTGCATCGAATCAAAATTCTTGTTGCAATAACCACCTAGCAATTGCAACACCATTGAAGATTATTACAACCTAGAACAACCATGGCAATAGTTACAAGCAAAAGCAACCAAATAAAATATAGTTGCAATAACACCAAGTAATTGCAATGAAAATCAATACTAATGCAACTCCAAAGCGCCATGGCAATAATGCCATCTTATTGCAACACAATTCTTAAATGGTTGCAGTAGCACATGCTTGCTGCAACGACAAACCACACATATTGCAACACATTTAGTCCATTGCATTATAGGCACATAATGCAACCATTTTATGGAAAGGTTGCAATACGACCCCCTATGGCAACCAAATTAGTGGTGTTGCAATCATGTGGCGTGGCATTAGAGGTGAATCCTTGTAGTGTACGTATGTTATAGTACAGAAAGGTAAGGTAACAACAGCGGAAAGATCAATGTTGTTTACTAACATATATGTAAATTAGAGACAAAGATACATGCTTTATTGATCCATTCAAGGTCGTGTCATCATTAATTCAGGATTTATATAAATCTCAAAGGTGTTCGTAAATTTAATATAAACTAATTTGAATTGGTCATAAAATTTGTTGACATGTTTGGGTAAGCATCAGAAGGAAAAAAGGGGAAGTTCAGTATCACATACTAAGATGGATTTAACAATGTATCTTAATTGTATATCAACGAATCAATTAAATTTTGTTACCGGGAGCTACGTGCATTGGGGCTGCCCTTTTTTTAATCAGCTTGATAACTTGGTGATTACTATGTTTTTCCCTTAAAATTTAATTGATTTACTTTAATGAAAGAACTAAGTTTGAATCTGCAAATGGCTTAGCATCATACTCATACCAAACAACATGTATGCATTATTCAAGAATAACTTCATGGGCATCTTTGGCTTTTTCAAGTGGAAACTACTAATATAAGCAAGGATAGTAGTCTCAGTTTTTCTGTCTCCCTCTCTCTTGTAGTTTTTTTTTATTAATTAGGAACACTGGGGATGAGTGTTGGAAGATTACCATATCTTATTTTCACTATTTGATCGGTAATCACAATAGTGTGGTCAAGCACATGGGTTGCCCTTTGCAGGCTCTGTGAATAAGAAACAGGTGTTGAGCAGCATGTTAGAATTTAAAATACCAGCAACCATCTGCTTGTAGACTATTGGTGCTTGAGCGCTCTTGCTCACAGCTCACCGGCATAGGTATGCAGTCAAATACATGTATATATCGCCTTAAAATTTTGCATGTGCTGAGCTTTGAAATTCATATATTGGTAAGACATTTTGTGGAGCACTTGGTGTGCACTGTGTGGCCAACTATTTCCATATACATTTATTATCAAGAAGTAATCAGGAGATAGTTTTAATCTGTTATCGGATCTCAACCACGTAAAATTGTAGCAAGTTATTTTTCATAGTGGATGCAGGAAGTCAATTGCAAACAAATCTTGGGGGGGGGGGGGGGGGGGGTTGAGCCTGTTGTACCTTTAGTCATGGGAAAACTTTCATGAACCTCTTCCACCTGATATCTCCTTGGAGCAGGAGATACGGGAGCAGGGGCCTTCAGAGCAGTGGGAGATAGGGCACCAGGGGAAGGCAACAGATCTCACCTCCTATGAAGCGTCACCAGTCGATTGCGCAACAGTAGCTACTTGCAGCCTTGCAGGAGACGCAGCGCATCGAGCAGAGCAGGGCAGACGTTGTAGCACCAAGGAAAGGCCGTGAGGAGGGGATGGTCTGCGACCCGGGACAACAACGCGTCCTCGTTCTGGAACTCCCGGGTGCCCGCCCTGCTGTGACCTGGCTCCTAGGCGCTTGACGGCTTTTCCTCCCTCTTCCTAATCTCACGAACAGAGCAGCATGAGGGAACGGGCTCGCAGCGCCAATTCTAACCGGTGGGGCGGTTCGCCGGCGAGGGGGGCCGCGGCCAGCGGTGGTTAACAACTGCTAGTTATTGTTAACAACTGGCAGTTATTGTTAACAATTGGCAGTTAATACTACATATCACTGTTGGTAATCGTTAACAATCGACAATGCTGAATTTTAATGGACTGATAGTGATATAGCATGTAGATAAAAAAAAAATCTAGTTAACTCTGCGTCTTTACATTTTCTAGCGCTTATCCCATTCCCGTTTCTCTCCCTCTCTCTTGCTCATTCTCCCTCATACTCAGCGGGGGCGTGGCGGGAACGGCACTCATATGCACGGGCGGTGGCAACACAGGGCGCTCAAAGGTGGTAGCCCATAGGCCCTCCAGTTGCTACGATGAAGCCACATCATGGGCATGGAAGGTGGTCTCATTACACTCATGGGCACACTCTGCATCAACAGTGCTGCCTCTCAAGGCATGGCTGGCGGTGTGGCGGGCCCATTGGTAGCTGCATGTGGGGCCCATGCATGTTGGCGCCTATGTACCGCCTCTGCACTATACATGGCGTCAACAGTGGCAAGTTGCCAACAGTGGCATCAACAGTGGCAAGTTGAGGGGACCGGGGCATAGCCCAGTTGGTGTGCGCTCCAGCTGTGGACGCTACCGGTCACGTGTTCGAACTCTGTTCGACGCATGATTTTCCCACCGGGGTTTTTCCCACAGTTCTTCTGGTTGCCTCTCGTGTAGATGTGCCACAATGGTTAAGTGACGTGCCCGCCATAGCTTGAAGTCTAGTGATCTTCGAGTATCTCTCGGCTGTATTCGTGTCTAAGTATAGTTGTAGGGTTGTTTGTATACAGGGTGTGTGTGTGAGGTGTGCGTGTGTGTGGTGGTGTGTGTCTGTATTCGAACAGATGCTACAGCTATACTTAGATAAGAGGTTAAAAAAAAAAAAACAGTGGCAAGTTGAGTAGTATTAGACCCGGTGGCGCATTGGAGGGTGACAAGAGCGATCGGCAATAGATTCAAGTTTTTTTTTTTGTGAAAATAGGCAACAATGTCAGTTGCTGACTCGATAATGATAGGATTGACTAACACTGGCGCTTGCATACTGCCGGCTGGTTGGCAAAACCGGCAGTTACTAGGATTTGGCAATCGACAATAATGCCGATTATGGAGTAGTGTGTAGATGCCCAGATTTGATTCCGATCACGAGCCGTTAAATACCTTTTGACGAGTTTGGTCATCTTATCTCTTCTATATATATATGATTCAGCTGGCTTTGTTTAAATACATTTGCCAACGATAAGGTGCAGTAGTTTTGAATGTGAACGAAAAAAAAATGGATAAAGAAATTGAATCGTAAACCTGAGACACAGCAAGATCGAGCAAACAGGCAATCATGGATCCCTTCAGATTCAGGACCATGAATCATTTAGGTCCTGGCATGCCTGCCAATCCACGGACAGCCAGTGCAGTACCACACCAATCAGGCAGGCAAGGACACAGATGGAAAACATGGATTAGTCCAGTGCTCACCAGCTGCTAAGCACAGTTAAGCTGATGCATCAGTGGTACGTACTACTACTAGCGTCTAGCATGCATGTCAAACCTGACACTGCAGGGTGATGAAGCAACACAGATAGGTCCCCTCGTGTCAAATACTCCTACCAGATCTGCCGGGGAGCTTATTTATTTCCTTTTTGTAGCAACAGCACGTGTTAGGACCATCCGTGCGGCTTACGGTTCGTTGTATAGCAATAATTCGTGGGTCAAGTCCGGTGCATGCGTCCAACTATCCAAGCATAGACATGATGCATTGGTGATAATTGACACAAGATGTGACACGAAGATCAGATTCTTCTAATAAGGTGTAGTTTAATGTGATGTTAATAATGTCATGGTGGTGTATAGGCATGATTGTTGGTTTTGCAACATTTGAAGCACGTTTGGATGTTCAGCTGAATAAGGACGGTGAAATATAACAGGTTTCTCCTTTCTTTCATCTAATTATTTACATTTTCAGCCAGAAATGCCAGTGATATATATACATGACAGATGAGAGATGGTGCAGATATATATCCTTGCCCCTTGTACTGTGCATTAGATGATTTGAGGACCAATCAAAAGATCCCTAATAAAATCTACTGAACGAAGAAAAAAGAAATTTTTAATGACTTTTGAATATAGAGATTTTCCAGAGCTTTCAATTCAGTAAATTTCCAAACTTAAATTTCCCTAATGATTGATTTAATAACCTTTACAGAGGCCGTTAGTTCTCTGCATCTGCGGCGTAGCGGAGTAGAGGGAGGGGAGAGAGTGACAGTCGGACAGACCAACCTAGGAAGGCGAGGAGACCTTTGAGAAAGGGAGACCGATGGAGACGACCCAGGAGAGGGAATCGCCGAGTCGGCGAAAGTGGAGGATGGCTTGGGTTGGGTTCCAAATTCCAATCTTGTACGTGCCTCTACTGCATTGGCCGATAAACCACGAGATTACTAGGGATAGAGAGAGCTATGGGCTGGGCCGCTTGGGGAAGGATAGAGAAAGGAGTGATGAGCAGACAAGCTGCGCACGATCGATTCATGGGCCCTATTGTAACATGGGAAAGAGGGCCTGGGCTTCTCTCGTGGACTCTTGTTTTTTATAGGGAAAAGTTGATTCCATTGTATGTCGTGTATTATCATCATAGTCTTATTTTACTTCTCAAACACTAAAATCTAACCAGATATTTTGCCCCTGAACCTTCAAAACCGTTTAAATTACATTCCTGCCCTGATTTGGAGTTGTTTTAAAGGTGGTTTTATCTTTTTTAGTTAAGAATTTTAACTAAATAGTTGACAAGGTTTTTAAACCATAGAAAATATATCTAAGATTTTGAAAAATTTGGAAAAAAATTGTGAAGATATATTGGGATATGCCAAATCTAGATAAAATATTTAGACTTGATGTAAAAAATGGTTAAAACCATCGCCACGCCACTTGTACTAGTTGTAGGAGAATTAATGTTCCATTTTACTATTTAGGGTGGAAACTATTCATACAGGCAAATAGAACTATTTATACTAAAGAAAAACACCGAGCCCTCTCTAAGGCACCATTTGGTGGCCCAGGTGGACTCCATCCTAAACCACGCCCTCAATCAGTCGTACACCAGGGATGCCTCTCCTTCTCTAGACAAAGATTATTCCTAGCATATGGACCCTGTATCTTGGACCTATAAGCATTTGTTCATCCGTGTTTAAAAAAATAGGCTTTTTGCACGAAAATTTCTGCCCCAGTAACAACGTCCATAGGCACGACAGGGCTTCTGAGTTTTGTGCTGGCCCCTACTTTTTTCCAGGTATGCCTATTGCTGCCCACGCCTGGAGCTTTAAAAATAGGATAAGTGGAGCATATGGAGCCGGTATCGGGGACCTAAGCATTTGTCGACCCACGTAAAAGACCCAGCCTTTTTTGGACGGAATTTTGTGCTCCAGTAACATCCATAGGCACAACAGGGTCTCTGATTTTTGGGCTGGCCCTACTTTTTCCTGGTATTTGCTTATTGCAGTCCAGGCCCGGAGTTTTAAATAATGGAGCCACAAGTTTTTTTTAGGCCGGAGAGCACATCTGCGCTGCTCAGCACTGTTCATGACATGACGTCCGACACTGTTCATGACACGACATTAACATTCACTATTTGCTTTCGTTTTTTTTGCGCTCAGACGAATTTAAAATATTTTCTCCACTGTTCATCATGGGCGTGGCGGCAGCACGGCAGCGCGCCCAACCGTGCTGCCACCACACCCGCGATGAACAATGGAGAAAATATTTTAAATTCGTGTGAGAAAAAAAAAACGAAAGTGAACAGTGAGGCCTCCCTGCTCCATCTTCGTGGAGTTGGTTGCTCCACAGTTTGTTGAAGTTTGCAAGTAGTCCACTCTATGAAGCTAAAAAACATCTAGTGGAGCAATATACCAAATAAATAGGCCCATAGTACCATGTTGTAGTGCACACCACGTTCAAAGTTCCAAGTGCATCAATGACGCCAAAATACCACACGCGCCCAAGATAAACTCATTACAAAGGAAATCCATATTATAATGTATATACACACCTTCCAAATATCAATTAATGTAAGAATTTACCAGAAATTGGCTACATAACGCTTCTTTATTGTACTCACTGGCATAAGGGAGAAAGATAGAGGAAGATCTTTGCATTAGTAATGGAGAAGTAGAGATATAGTGTCAACGAAAAATGGCGTAAAAGACTAGGAACCTAGATTATTTGTGATTGTTTTGTTGATTCGTGTAACACCCGAGAATGCATGGCATAAGTATGGATTTTTAATATGGATTAAGTTATTCTTTTTTTTAGCGAAGGTTAACCGGCTGTAAAGAGAGGCTAAAATTTTGACTTTTTCATGCATTCCTCGGATGGATGGACAGAGAACACCAGTAAGTAGAGCTCATCGAAATGCTTCTCATTTAACTACTCATATATGTTATTCGGAATTCGGATCATAAAATAATATCTATGGTAAGAATTAACAAATGAAAGGAAAAGAAACGTTACTGCAGTAGCCACAGTAACCGCGCGGATGCAGTAACCCTGTTGGTGAACAGTGTCGTCTCTTTTTAGAGTCCTACTTCAAATCCTGTTCCGTGGCCGGCGTCGTGGGCTTTTTTTTTTTCTTCTTCCTTCCCCACCGTGACCTATCAGCCTGGCCGGCCCTAGCAGCCACCCCTGTGCACACAGGACAAAAAATAGCAGGGAAAAGGGAGAAAGGAGAGGAAGAGAGGGTTAGGGCTTGACACCGTCGTCCGTCGCCGCCACCGTCATCCGTGGTGCTGTTCTTCGTTGGATTTTGGTTAGGCATCATATTCTTTCCCTATTTTTGCCCTCAATTTCTTGTTCCCTTGCTGTCCGTGATGATGCGAGAACGATGATCCAGTCTTAGTGGCGTAGATCGCTGTGAGGTGGAGAAGAGAAGGGAAGGAAGGAGTGGATCGCTTGGGGTTGGTCATCGTGCTCGCTGCGGATGCCTAAGGTGAGATGCTGCATATTAATCCACTTATTTGGATCAAGTTTTGTGGATCGAAACATCTAATCAAAAAGGATTTAGTTGAAGTAATTTCTGAAATTCCCAAATTTGGTCTCATTAACGTTCTGAATTTTTGTCAGACTGTGCTGCTGTCATAAACAGTAGCAAAACAGTAGATGCTTAAACATCGGGTTTGATGCGCTATAGTGCATTAATCATTGTTGTACTTGTTTGTATGATAGTGTTGGTACCGAGTATTACTTGTGATCAGGTGGTTTACTATTGGAGTGTGCCCAACTCTTTGATCCATCATCAGTAAAGGCAAGTAAACGTGGCGCCGTGGTCCACATACTTTACCTTTGTTTGTTTGAATTGCCTTCACTAAACTTCAGTTTCTCACACCAACTAGATAATTTGAAAATTGAAGTTATTTACTTTGAAGTATGTTATTTTTTCATATCTTATGGTATTACTTTTGAATTATGAAGTATATGAAGTGCATATATTGCAACATTTGTATGTGTACTTTTGTTCATTTATATGCATTTGAAGAAACTGTAGCCGAATTGATGTGGTAAGTACCGGTACAGCAACGTACGTTGATGAACAATGTGGTTGCAGCCCTCACTCCCTCTCCTTGGCATGTGTGGGTAGAAGTGAAGTTATGCATTACATTGCATCGCTCTGCTTGGAAGTATATTTATATTTCTTTATTGAAGCAATTGATGTCTCTATTATTATGTGATTTAAATTTGATGTTTAATCAAACTGTGATTTAAATAACTGATTGAAGCAGTTCGCTTGCTGAGGTTTTCCATAAGCCTCATATGCTCGTTTCCCCATCTCAGGTACTTGAGCTTCGAGGATACTTGGCGGGATGGGAGTAGCATGCACACATGTTGTACATTTCAAACAATCACATATTCTTTTGTAACACTAGATTAATGCTCGTGCATTGCACGGAAACCAAATAATTTTTTTCACATGATTACCTATTAATTTTTAGATTTGAAATATTTCATATTTTTAGATACGAATTTATTTCTATCTATAAATATAATATTTCAATTTTAAATATTTTTTGAAACATTTTTGCACTTAAAACATTATTTGTGATGCCAGCATAAATATTTATGGTGGCATCAATAACTTTTTTAAGAAGTATATAAGGTATAACCTAAATGCTACTTTCTGCGCGTGCGCGCGTTAGCGCTGCGGCCTGCGCACCCCTCTCCACCGTCCGATCAGCGTCTGGAGGATTCGGAAACCGCTCGGTGGGGCCCACCTAAATCAGGTGGCACTGTTTGAATGTGGGGAGTCGCGCCCGTCATTTCCACCCCGTGACCTCTCTCCTCTATCCCGTCTTTCCCCATTCCGTCTCCACACAAGCCCCCCCACCCAACCCCGGTTGCCGGCGTCGGCGTCGGCGCAGGGTTTCCGCAACTGCCTAGCCCAATCCCGGTTGCCGCGGCAGCGCTCCCCGACGGCTTGGGCGACCGATCATCCTCAGTCGCGCAGGGCTTCCCCCTCACGGCTGCCGTGCAGGCGTTCCCCGGTGGTGGATCTGCTACGAATGGAACCAACCATCAGGATTTGGGGATGAATCGACGCGTCTAGTCGCAGACGGGAGGTTGCCTAGGCATCAACAAGGCGGCGCGGAAGCTGTTGAGGTACTTGCATTCCGCCTGCTAGTCCTCTAACTATTTGGGTGTTTTTTGATTTGTCTGCACTTCTAATCCCAATCTCTACTCTCCTGTCTGCTCTGGGGTCGATGTGGTTCTGCGTGTACTAGAATCCATTGGTTGGCATCACTGCATGTGTAGATCGGAGCCACATCGACGACAACTCCGACCCCGGTGAGTGAGGTCTTATTTGCCGTACTAAATCATTTTGTTCTTCAATTGTGCCCCATTCCTGCTAGAACCTGTGTGGCCTCTAACTCGATTCTGTTTGTTTATGCCGCCAGATACACAGATTCAAGTTAGAGATAGCATGGCCTAAACTGAGGTTAGCTAGGGTTTTCTCATTTTTAGGATTGTTCTTGTTTTTCGGTTTATATTGTACTTCCATTTGATTAATGAAGCTTACTCTGCATTTTTGCAATTCAAAGGAACCGCAAGCTACCATTTGGACAAGGACCAGATTGGTGAAGTAATATTCTTCCTCATACCATCATCATAAAGGGGACCAGCTTCTCTTCAGCAAGGTTAGGCTTGACTCCATGTACCTGTGGTTCTGTTTGCGCTATATATTTTGTGGTGGCTGCACATTAGTAGGAGTAGCACAGTTTCATCCCTCCACATGATGACTTGACATACATACAGTAGTAGCCACACTGATCGACTGATGACCAAACGAGCTATAACAAATGGGAATGAGACAGATCATGCAGCACTAACACTCCGATTCGATTATTGGGCTGGGCATATGCAATTCCAGTAACAATAGTTAGGGGAATCAAACATAAAAGTCAAAACTGAGAAGGTGTATACGTGAAGGGCTAACTCTGAATCTTAGAGCACACAACATGTAAATCAAAGCAAAATAAATTGAGATTTGCATACCTAGATATAGCAACACAGAGAGGCAGCTCCTACATTTTCGTGGAATGGGCACACTGAGGGGACATGGGCATCCTAGATCTGCGTTCACCATATCTCTCCATACATTGACAAGGAAGCTACAACAGAATAGAAAAAATGCATATTTTCATCACCATAGGCAAATCAATAACAACATTAAAACTTTAAAAGAGTATGAAATAAAATTAACAAAATTTTCACTAGGAGCAGAAAGCATTAGTCTTGACGAACATCACAACAAACACTAGGAGCAGAAAGCTACTGTTTTTTAGCTGTCAGCCTGGCCATTCTAATCTGTGGGTGGGGAGGGAAGGAGGCATGGCAAGCACAATAGATTCTGTTATCTGTTGGTGCAGCTGGTTTGGGGCTGCTTGGTTCTTTTGCCAGCCCAAGCTACCAAGCCCAGAATTGCCCAGCCACGCTATGCAAGTTATAGCAAGGATAATATGTAGTTTTTGGTTCCTCTCTGACCGGTCGTTAGAACGTTCTGAACATCTACGCGGTTCCGATCTAGTGCCTGGAACTCGTGCTGCACTGGCTAAACAATTTCTATGCTGATTCCTTAGCACCTTGCATTGCGTGCAAGTGCTGACCAAATGTGCAAATATACAAGTTCATGCAACCACTGGCTCACTAACATTACATGCTAGCTAGGTTGAACACTAACTGTGCCTCTTGCTTGTACATGTTTTTTACACATTAAAAAGTTATTGTGAAACTGCAGCCACAGCTGCAGCAGCAGCCACAAAAAGCTGAATTGAACACACCTTTGTTGAAATGGTTGCTGAAATTTTTTTATTTGCAAAATAAGGATAAAGATTAAGTGTGCTCACTATTGGATTGCCTTTTTTGTTTTATTTCATAAGTCTGACACATAGTGTTCTCTAAAAATGGTTCTCAGCCTATGTAGTGTATATATTCAGACTTTATTTGTTTGTTACCATAAGACACCCGCAATGCACATCATAATTGCTTTCTTTTTCATACATAAATGCCTCGTGTATCATACTAAATTGCTAGTTTTTTATTCCCACGTACCTGGCCCAGCTTTAACTTCTCCCACCATTTTGTTTGATTCTCGGGGTGTGTCACCCACTTGTGTGTCAATATCTTTCGTATATTGGGAATATCTTCCTCCTTGAAGTTGTATATTGTACGTCCATCCCAGTGCTGAGCATGCATGAGCATATGAAATCCACAATCATGGCTGCAATAACACAATGTGCAACACTTATTAGATTTAGCCAATGTATAGAATCTGCAGTACAAGAACCGGTTTTAATTTTCAACTTACTTATTCGATTGTTTTGGCACACCAATGTCCACAGGCTCGTAGTCCTCTATGTCTTTTTTTGAGTTTGGGTAGTGTTTCCTCCATAGAGTTTTAATGCCCTCCATGATGGTGTTGCAGCGTGTTCTTAGCCTTTCGTCTCCCAAACTCCTCATCGAGTCCATTACCTCGAATCTTTTTGCCCTTAGGTTTAGAAACAGCAAGTAGTAGTGTCCCGCTGTGTCTGATCCATTGTTTCCCATGGCCTCAAGCACAGGGAACATTACCTGTGTTGTTTTTGTTCACATCTCGTTAGTAACACAACAAATCTGAATATTCTGAATTTTAGGAAAGCATTCATATGTGAACACACCATCTGACGGTGGTCGAGGTTGTTATCAGCACGCCTGAATACGCGAGTGACCTGATTCCTATCAAGCTGCCCCGATTGGAGAAATGTCTGCCAAAAAAATTATCCCATTCTCATTATTGTTCCAAGTGCACAACTTGTAATACTCCATATGCATTGATCTATTTTTTATCCACTTTGTGTTTCCTTCCACCGTCAACATTGTCTTCAATTATCACATTTTTCATTGTATGCAGGAAAATGGCTAGAGGACTTCGACAGCAGCAACATGCGTCTTCTTCCAATCGGGTATGACCATATTTTTTGTTTTGTAATAATTATATATGTTGTATCTTTTGTACCACATATGTGTGCCCCGTATAGCATTTTGATGTGTCCCGTGTAGCATTTTTCTAAATTTGCTTAAGCATTTTACATTTGACTACTTTTCAGGGTACAAGGAAGGTTCAGGGTACAAGGAACCGTGCTTCCCCTTCTCGGCTTGTTAAGCTGTACAAGAAAATGAGTGAATCTCAATGCAATAGGATAAAGGCAATCGGGTTTGGAGGCCTACTGAATATAAAATGTGCTACACTACCAGCAAGGTTAGCAAATTGGCTAATGGTGGATTGTTTCGATGCGGAGTCTTCAGAGCTGGTGCTTCCTGGCAGAGGTGTAATTAAAGTTACAGCTGAAGCTGTGCAGTCTGTCATGGACTTGCCAAACAATGGTGATGAAGTGAAATATGAGCTGGATGTCAATGCAATAAACTTCATTCAGTCCAAGTATAAAATTGCTCAAGGAAAAGCACCGAAGATTAGGGCAATAGTGAAGAGAGTGCAGTCCACCAAGAGAGCTAGTGATGATTTCCTAAGGTCTTGGCTGATGCTTGCTGTTTCTACATTCTTGTGCCCTCCTACCAGCTTGGGAATCAGTCCTAGATGCTACCCTTCAATCATGGACCTTTCTCATGTCAAAGACCTCAATTGGTGTCAGTTTGTGGTTGACCAGCTGAAGAAATCGGCTTCAAAAATGGGAAAAAGGGGTTCTGTTAAGGGCTGCGTTCTTTTCTTAGTTGTAAGTTCATTTCTTCTTCTTCTACCAATGTCTACTTTTTCTATTGTTCCTTGTTTATATTTGATAGCATTTTCTTTTGTACATGTGCTTCTTTTCAGATCCTATATGTGGACTCTTTGCTGGTTGAAAGTGTTGACATCCCAGCGACGACACCTAGGATTGCAGCATGGTCAAGGAGCTTGGTAGATCGGGTAGTTAAGTTAGACACCAACCGTGATGGCTCCTTTGGAAAGCTCAAGGTATGGATTATAACAGTTGTGCATTTTTTCTCTTTTTCTTATCACAAAAAATAACCCATGTTCCTAATCTACTCTTATTCTTTGTCTTCTAATTTATACAGCTTAAGAGTTCTACCCATACAGTTGTACAATCTTCATTATTCCAGTTAGATGATGTGCGCAGATTCGTGTCTTCAAAGGTGTCATCGAACATGTCTGATCAGGTCTGTCCATAAATCTGATGTAGTATTTTTAAATGATTTGTTGGGCAATTGCACTGTTTGTGCTAGGCAAATATAACATAGCAGTATAGTGATCATTAATCTGCTGTTTATAATTGTCTTTCATCCCATGCTCTTCTTGTTCATTAATCTTTGTATCCATATTTAAAATTCATTGCAAGCTTTCCTGTTGTTTCCTTGCATTTGTTTAATGATCATGTCACTGTTTTCACTTGCAGAAAAAGAAGAAACTGACTACTGCTGTGAGTGAGTTTTGTGCTGGTTTTACCAACCTTATGGGTACTTTCTTAGAAAAAGTATCCGAAATCGAAGAACCATCTTCCAGAACCAGTTCTCATGGAGATGGTGCTGCATCTGAATGCCAACCACCACGTGCAGAACAAAGGCAGACCCGGGCCAGGCAAGCAAGACAAGCACCTGAGGATGATCAGCTGCCTGATGAAGATGAAGATGACGGCGCTGATGATGATGAGGATGACAGTGATGATGAAGAAGATGAGGATGAAGATGATGGCACTGATGATGAAGAAGATGATGGTGGTGATGATGAAGAAGAAACTGCAGGAGAGTATTCTTCTTCAGAGGATACAGAAGAAGAATCAGATCCACTTGAAGACGGGAGAACTCCACCCCCTGATTTTGATGATCCAGTTGATGGAATGTTTACAGGCAACATCAGTGAAGATGAGCATAGTAGTCAAGATTATGAGCCTTTGATTGCACGGTTAAGGAGGATGCGTAAAGGTACTGAAGCTGATAATCAAGATAAAGGTTCTGACAAGCATTCAAGTCCACCTGTGTCTGCAGATGTCCAATCTCCAATACACTCTAGCCCTGAGAGAGCAAAAGATGATGAAGGGCCAAGCTATACCTCAACCTCTTGCATTTATTCTACCTGACAATCTTAAGAAAGGAGGAACTGCACACATCAGGAAGTTGCAGCTGCGGCTGCCAAGTAATCCAGTTGAACAAAAAGATGCAGGTAATATTGAAGCTACCTGCTGTAACATTTTATTTCCTTTTTCTTCCATCTTTGCTTATATCTTGTTTATTTTATATGTAGGTGATGGTGCTGCCCCAGCCACCTCGGTGCACAATGTTGGAGAAGGCTGCAGTTTCAAGGTTTCTGGTTCAGAAAATATTGTCCAACAAGAAACAGGCAATGCAGCAAAGAAACAAGAAACAGGCAATGCAGCAAAGATGGGTCCTCTGGATTTCACCCCTCCAGACTTCAATCTTTTTGATGAAGATGACATTTCTCCCACCAAGTCTGCAGGAGGTTCTGGTGGTGCTACATGCTCACTTGATGAGTTAGCAGAAGAAGACTTTCAGAAGTTAGAAAATGATGCCATCAAAGAGATTGAATCAAGAAAGAGGAAAGCACTAGCTGAGGAGCCTAGTAGTGGAAAATTATCAGTTACACCTGCATATCAACCTCCACCAAAACGAACTCTGAAAAGGCCAAGCTATTTTACGATCGCCATATGTTGATTACACATCAAAGCTAGATTTGAAGTGCAGCAAAGATGTTTGTGGTGTCTATGATGCAGTGTGTGCGCATGCAAGGTCTACTAGAAGCCAACCTACAGAGTATGTGTTTATGCTTAAGCAGTTTACTTATTGTGCCTTAGCAATTTTTCAATTGTAGCTTGGTAGTTTAGTAGCTTAAGAAGTTCACTTATTTAGCATATATGTTGCTGTTAGTGCTTGTCATTGTCTTGCCATTCATTCTTTGGTTCAATGGCATATTTAGCAAATATGCTTGCCACTGCCTTTGCCAACTAATAAAGTTTAGATTCAGATTTGGAACTACCTTATACTCTACTGTTTGGCTGCTGCTCTATGTTCTGCTTGGCTACTATTTTCTTTTCGAATGCAATATTCTCCTCTCCCACAGTTTTGTTTTAGTCTAGCATTTATTTAGTTATGGCTAAGCAGTTTATTTATTACGCCCTAACATTTATTCAGTTCAAGCTTAGCATTTTATTGATTACAGCCTACCAACTTTATCTGACATCATTTTTGTTCTATGGCTGCAGGACAATTATAGTAAATTTCTGGGAGTTCTTTGTCTATCTGGAACACCTTGCTGCATCAGTTAAACCAGGAGGCCACCTACATAACACTGTTGTAGAGGTAGCAATTCAAGTAATTGACAGAGCAAAAACCCACGGCAAGCCCATCAAGCGTGTGCTTCCATTACGAGTCGCGGTCAGATTCTATATACATTTTGTTTAATATAGTACATGTTACAAGCGGTCCTTGTGTTTGCCACTACCTAGGTAGTATAATTTAGCTAGCTATAGACTTCCCCTTTTTCTTCAGCATTTCTTCACTCACAGTCAAGTATTTTTACATCTGCCCATTACCAATTTTGTAATTGTCTTTTGGCATTTCTTCATTTTTTTGGCAGACATTTCTCCAATCGGGCCAGCTTGATAGGAATCAGGTCACTCGCGTATTCAGGCGTGCTGATAACAACCTCGACCACCGTCAGATGGTGTGTTCACATATGAATGCTTTCCTAAAATTCAGAATATTCAGATTTGTTGTGTTACTAACGAGATGTGAACAAAAACAACACAGGTAATGTTCCCTGTGCTTGAGGCCATGGGAAACAATGGATCAGACACAGCGGGACACTACTACTTGCTGGTTCTAAACCTAAGGGCAAAAAGATTCGAGGTAATGGACTCAATGAGGAGTTTGGGAGACGAAAGGCTAAGAACAAGCTGCAACACCATCATGGAGGGCATTAAAACTCTATGGAGGAAACACTACCCAAACTCAAAAAAAAGACATAGAGGACTACGAGCCTGTGGACATTGGTGTGCCAAAACAATCGAATAAGTAAGTTGAAAATTAAAACCGGTTCTTGT